>JAGSPU010000280.1:0-42693 GCA_019321725.1 Paulownia fortunei | reverse complement strand
TCTCTAATTCCATGAAATTTTTAGAACATTTGTTGCATTCTATCCTTTTATTTCTTAGCCACATCACTACCATTTGCCCCATTACAACATTTGTTGAAAACCTTTTGATTTCGTGCGATGCCTTTAGTGTAGTGGAGATTTGCACCAAAAGAAGAGGCTATGATGTTTAACTTTTCATTAGAGATTGAGTGATAGTTTTTGTAAGGTTCTATGAGAATTTACTTGTTTGAAACATGCATAGTTTCGTCACTGTTGACATTAACTATCCACACACACACACATATTTGGGTATGCTTATTTTGAAAATGTATTACCTTTTGAATGACTAAGAGTTAGCTCAACACTTGTTTGATTTTTTAGCTCAGCACTTGTTTGATTTCATTTCCATATTACTTTGTTAATTCATGAGAATAATAGTTGAAAGATAGTTATCATAGGTGTTTATGGGTATCATCGCTAGAAACCCTTACGAGACTATAACTTATCCTCTATGGGCCACCTAGGGGTTTAAAAGTTTATTGCATATGCTAAATGCAATCGTGATTTCCTATGAAAGTGGATTAGTTTAGGTTTGTTTTAAGCTTGCTCGAGGACAAACAAGGGTTAACTGTGGGGGAATTTGATAAGTACATATTTTGATATATTTTTGTATCAAATCCTTTATACTTTTCTTATTTTATTCTTATTAATATTATTATTGTATTAATATTTTGTGTTAGGGAATCAATGAATAGAAAAGATCAAAAGAAGCATGTTTCTAGATTTTTGTAGTTTTTGTATTTTGAGTATAACTTAATGATCAAATGCCCTATGAACCTAAATCTTGCTTCACTTGAAAGCCAAGAAATAGAGTTACAACTTTTCTATTGGAATCTTAGATCAGTTCAGTATTGATTATAGCAGAAAGTTCGTCCAAATGGTTGCACAAAATGGATCACCAAAAATTTGGATAAGAGTTCAGCCGAATATTAATTTATTTAACCAACTAGGTCATATCTTTTAAGCCCAAATTGATTTTGGGCTGAAATTTAGATATGTTATGAAGACAAGATGGTGAGAAAATGTGCCAAAATGGTAAAAAACGTAGGCTGCAATGTGTTGCTGCTGTTAAAGGACGACTCTTGGATATGATTCACTAATTTGACCATATCTCCCTCACCCGACAGCCAAATTTGACAAATGCTGTATGAAAATATATCAACCCCAAAAAATCTACAACTTTTATTCTTTATTCATCATCATAATCTAGTTGTATCTGACCTAAAAATGCAATTCAATTAGGTATGTGAGAATTTTGAGGACTTTATGTAATAACTTACCAACTCTTGACAACTAACATACCACTTGATTAACTCCTCCATTATTTATTTGGCCTTTAGCATACTCCAAATACTATAAATAGGCCATGTATTAAGCTTGTAAGAGAAGGGGATATAGGTTTTCTTTAGGCTAAGTTTTCTAGTATGTATATTTTCTAGTAATAATAGAAATGCATTCTCTAGTTTCTCTTCTATTTTTAGTTTTTCCTACTTTTAATGTAAGTTTTCTAGTACTAATAGAAATGCATTCTCTAGTTTCTCTTCTATTTTTAATCTTTTCTACTTTTATTATGTCTTTCTAAATTTTATTTTGTTGAGAAAAAATGGCGAACCTCTTTATGGAGGAAGAGAAACGATTGTAAGAGTAGAAAATATTTAAATATGTTGTATTATTATTTTGAGTTTTGATCTAAACCCTACTTGTTTTATGGTGACTCTTGATTTATGTATCTTCAATGGCACAACAAATACTTTGATTCATTTAGTTTATTGTACGATTTTCCCCCATCGACTGCTAATATAAAACCTTAATTTGTTGTTGATAAAGGTGTGCATAAATGTTTGAGCCCATAAATAAGTATTGGCGTTAAGACATAATTTGTAAATAGTAAGATAATATCATGAATACCTTATTAAATGAGCTATTTGATAATATCTTCTCATTGGAACATTCATTACATATAGATTCCAATAGTGGCAATTAATAGAGATAAAAGAATAAATAATCATTTTTCTATCCAAAACTCAAGAGTGGATCCCTAATTCTCAATACTTTTATTGTTTCGGTTTTTCTTTAGTTACATCATACATTAATTTTTTATATATTTTGATTTACATAAATCCCATTTTTTTAGAATTATGATCCTGAATTCTTCAAGAAACTTTCCTGTGGATCGATCTCGAACTCATGAGAAATTTATTACTTAATACAACCTGCGCTTGGGTTTGCAACCTTAAAGTTGTTGCAAGTTTTTGGCACCGTTGTCGGGGAAGGCAAGGTAAATATTTAAGTTTGTTAATATTTTTTCTTTGTAAATATAGTTTGTTTATTTTCTTTTTGGATATACGGTATCGTAGTCATAATTCTCGGTGTTTAGTTAGAAATAATTCTAAAACTTTATTTGAAAATTTGTTTGAATCATCTCCACACACTTCCACCATGGCTGAAAATGAAAGTGTTCAGGATGAAAATGAGAATCAATAGGTGCGTACCATGCGTTATTATTTGCAGCCTCCTCAAAATTCTTCTCCTTCTTGTTTCATTTTTCCTCTCAATGCAAATAACTTTTGATTCAAGCCAGGTATGATCCCTTTACTTCATAATTTCCATGGTTTAGACTCTGAAAGCCCTTACTTGCATTTGAAAGAATTTGACAAAGTATGCGCTACTTTTTATGATCAAACTTACACAAATGAAATTGCACAATAGTTTCTTTTTCTTTAAAAGATAAATCAAAAACTCAGCTTAATTCTTTAAAACCTAGGTCAATGAGCACTTGACAGAAAATGCAAGCTGAATTTTTGAAAAAAATATTTCCAACTTATAAAACTAATACTTTGAAAAGACAAATTCAAAAAATTTTCTTAAAATTCTAATGAAGCTTTCTTTTAATATTGGGAAAGATTTAACGATTTGTTGAATTCATACCCACATTATGGTTTTGAAAAATAGAACTTAATTAGTTTCTTTTATGAAGGTTTAACTCCTAAAACAAAATAATTTGTTGAAACAATGTGTAATGGTGAGTTTCTTAATAAAAAACTTGAAGAAGCTTTAGAATATCTAGATCATTTGGCAGCAAACTCTCAATCATGGCATAATGTTAATTCTTCCAAAGGTTTTATTAGATCTAATCTTACTAACAATAATAAATAAAAATTACCTTAGCCAAGAAAATGATCTAAATGCTAGGATTGTTAGTTTAACAAGAAAAGTTGAAGCTATGGAACTTAAAAAAAATAAAGAAAATCAAATATGTACAAGATGAAGAAGTTTGTAGCAATTGTGACCTTTTGGGGAACTCCACCAATGAATGTCCAAATATTTCAATACAAGCAAATTTTATGAACATTTTCAAAAAACCTTTCCATTCTCCATATTTTGAAACTTACAATCCATAATGGAGAAATCATCCTAATTTTAGTAGGCAAAATAATAATCGTGCCCAACCGCTACATTCACAAAAACCACCATACTTTTATTCTTATCTAGCTCCACATACAAAATCCCTTGAGGAGACTTTGCAAGCATTTATGCATGAACAAACAAACATCAATAATCAGACTTCACAAGCTATCAATGAAATCAACGCTGACAGTTTTTTTGCATACTCATGAAAAAGATAAATTTCCTACTCAACCTCAACCTAATCTTTCCACTCAGTGTCATGTTTCTTCTTCATGTGAAAATTCAGTTAAGGAGGCTAATTTAGTTACAACTCTTTGGAATAGAAAAATTATTGATAAGACTATTCATCTCGAGGAGAAAGCTTCTAATCCACCTCCAGAAATGAAGAATGAAAATAGTCTTGATGATGATGGTAAGTTTGATGAAGGTAAGTCTGAAAATGATGAAAAAGAAAAATATTTACCTCCGGCACCCTTTCTTCAAAGATTGCAAGCAACTCAGAAATTGAACTCAAATGCTGAAATCTTTCAAGTTTTTAAACAAGTCAAGATTAATATTCCATTGTTGGATGCAATCAAACAAGTTTCACCTTATGCCAATTTTTTGAAAGATTTGTATACAATCAAAAGAAAACATTATGTACAAAAGAAGGTATTTTTAACTGAAAGTGTTAGTTCAATCATTCAATAATTCACTTCACCCAAGTAAAAAGATCCAGGTTGTCCAACCATTTCATGTATCATAGGAAACATTAGAATAAAGCGTGCTTTGCTTGATCTTGATGTAAGTATAAATCTTCTACCTTTCTTAGTTTATGAACAATTAGGTTTGGAAGAACTTAAAACAACTTCTGTTGTACTCCAACTAGTTGACCATTAGATTAAAGTTCCAAAGAGAGTAGAAGATGTGTTGGTACAAATTAATAATTTTTACTTTCTAGTTGATTTCATTGTTTTGGACACACAGCCTGTTGCACAAACATATACACAAATTTCTATCATTTTGGGTCATCCTTTTCTTGCAACTTCAAATACTTTGATCAATTGTAGGAATGGTATTTTGAAGTTATCATTTTGAAATATGACTTTGGAACTAAATATGTTTAATGTTTGTAAGCAACCTGCAGAAGATGTCGAAGTACAGGAAGTTGATTCAATCGAGAAACTTGTTCATGAATACTTTACTACCATTAACTCTTCAGATTTTTTGGAGACTTGTTTTAAAAGTGAAAGTATTTATAAAAAGGCACACGCTAATACTCTCTCTAAATTTTAGCAGGTACAAAAAAATCATTTTTGGAAGCCAAGGTTTGAAAAAATTTCATCATCAATACTAAAATATATTCCATCAAGTATTAAAACTCTTGTGGTTGATTTGAAACCTTTGCCAGTTGATTTGAAATACTCTTTTTTATGTGAGAATGAAACTTTTTCAAGTAATAATTTCTTCCAAACTTGATGCATCTCAAGAAGGTAAGTTGATTGAAACTCTGAAAATGAATAAGAATATTTTAGGATAGACCATTGTTGATATTAAAGGTATTAATCCTTTAATTTGCATACATAACATCTATCTAGAAGAAAATGTTAAACCTTATGGAGAAATGCAACGAAAGCTAAATCATAATATGAAAGAAGTAGTGAGAAATGAAGTCATTAAACTCTTAGATAGTGAAATTATTTATCCTATTTTTGATAACAAATGAGTAAGTCCTACTCAAGTTGTACCTAAGAAATCTGGAGTTACTATAATCAAGAATAAGAATGATGAAGTAATTCCAACTAGGACTGTTATTGGTTGGCAAATGTATATTGACTATAGAAAACTCAACTCATTTACTAGAAAAGATCATTTTCCATTACCTTTCATGGATCAAATTTTAGAAAGAGTTGCGGGACATGAATTCTATTGCTTTTTAGATGGATATTTTGGGTATAATCAAATTGCAATTGCATTTGAAGATCAAAAGAAAACAACTTTTACATGTCTTTTTGGTACTTTTGCATATCGAATGATGCTTTTGGATTATTTAATACATCAGCTACATTCCAACGATGTATGCTTATTATTTTTAGTGACATGGTTGAACATTTTCTTGAAGTATTCATGGATGATTTTTCTATTTTTGGTAATTCATTTGACGATTGCCCTTCTAATTTAGAAAATATTTTTGATCAGGTGTGAAGAAAAGAATCTTGTGCTCAATTAGGAGAAATGTCATTTTATGGTAACAACTGGTATTGTCCTTGGACACATTATTTCATCAAAAGGTATTGAGGTAGGCAAATCTAAAATTGAGTTAATTATCAATTTGCCAACATCAAAGACTGTGAATGAGATAAGATCATTTTTAAGACATGTTAGTTTTTATCGAAGATTTATCAAAGATTTTAGTATAATATCTAAACCTTTATGTAATCTTCTAACAAAAGACACTATTTTTGAATGGATTGAAAATTGTGAAAATGCTTTTGTTAATCTTAAAATCATGCCTACATCTGCTCCAATCATGCAGCCTCCATATTGGACTTTACCTTTCAAAATAATATGTGATGCTAGCGATTATGTTGTTAGAGTTGTCTTGGGATAAATAAAAGATAAGAAATCATATGTTAATTACTATGCAAGTAAAATTTTAAAAAGTGCTCAATTGAATTATTCAACAACTAAAAAATAATTATTTCTTGTAGTTTTTGCATTGAATAAATTTAGATCTTATCTTATTGTCTCACCAGTTGTTGTTTTCAGTGATCATGCAACTTTGAAATATCTTTTATCAAAAAAAAAATGCTAAATCGAGACTGATTATGTGGATTCTCTTACTCAAGGAATTTAATATTACGATTTGAGATAAGAAGAGAGTAGAGAATGTGGTGACTGATCATTTGTCGAGACTTGTTTGTGATGACTTATTTCAAATCTCACCCATTAATGATACTTTTCTTAATGAACAACTATTTAATATTTCTATTTTACCTTGGTTTGCTGACATTGTTAATTTTCTTGTGACATGAAAGATGTCATTGCATTAGAACTCTCAAGATAAAAAGAAGTTTTTGATTGAGGTAAAAAAAAAATATTGGGATGATCCATACCTAATCAAATACTGTCCTGATCAAATCTTTCGAAGATGTGTGCCTAACAATGAGATAGGTAATATTGTCAAAAAATTCATTCAGAAGCATGTGCTGATCACTTTTCAGCAAAGAAAACCACTGCAAAAATCTTCCAATGTGGATTTTATTAGCCAACTCTTTTCAAAGAAACTTACACTTTCTGCAAAAGTTGTGAAATTTGTCAAAAGTTAGGGTCCCTTTCACAGCGAAATATGATGCCCCTATACTCTATTCTAGTGATTGAAATTTTTAAATGTTGGGGTATTGATTTTATGGGACTATTTCCATTATCATTTGTTTTTCTTTACATATTGGTTGCCATAGATTATGTTTCAAAATGGATCGAGATAATTCCTTGTTGAAATAATGATCACAAAATAGTGATAAAAGTTTTGAAAGAAAATATTTTAAATCGATTTAGAATTCCTTGATCTATTATCAGTGATTGGGAAAAATATTTTTGTAACAAAAATTTTAAAACTTTAATGAGAAAATATGGAATCATACATAAAGTTGCAACCCCTTATCACCTTCAGATAAATTGACAAGTTGAACTTGCAAATAGGGAGATAAAACAAATTTTGGAAAAAACAGTTAACCCAAGCAATTAAGATTGGTCTCTTAAACTTACCGATATACTTTGGGCATATAGAACTGCTTTCAAAACATCATTAGGTATGTCTCCTTATAGGATAGTTTATGAAAAACCTTGTCATTTTACCTTTTGAACTTGAACATAAAACTTATTGGGCAATCAAATTTTTTAACTTCAACCTTGATGAAGATTCAAAATTGCGCAAATTATAAATTAATAAACTTCAACAATTGAGAAATGATGCATATGAGAATTCTAAAATTTGTAAAGTTAAAAATCAAATATTTTCATGATAATAAAATTTCAAGAAAAATATTTGAGGTAGGTCAAAAGGTTTTGCTTTGTAATTCTCGATTGCATTTGTTTTCTGGAAAATTGAGATCAAGGGAGAGTGGTCCTTTAGTTGTAAAAAAAACATATCCTTATGGGGCGATTGACATTGAGAATCTTAGAAATGGTAATATATTCAAAGTAAATGGACAAAGAGTCAAACCATTTCTAGAAAATTAATTTTCACAAGAGGAATTTTTTTTTTCTAACCCTTGTTATGATTAGTGTTGTGTGTGTGTATATATATATACTTATTTTCTCTGATTTTATTTTTTTTTTTTTTTTCGGTTAAGTGACGGATAATGGTACTCTGTGGCTATTAAAGTCAAACTTGTCTATTTTCTATACAACTGAAATCTTTGTACAAATTTTCTTTGCTTTTCTCATTCTCTTTTCTTGTTTTTTTCAAAATGGGTGACATTCTTCTAACTCTCAAGAAGCGATTTCCTTTTCTTTCTAAAAATGCAATTTTAAAAAATTATAAAATTAGGATTGAAAGATTGAGGATGCTTATGCACAAGGGCATCTCGGAGGACATACGATGGATAATTGAAACAAAGGTAAGAGTAGGTGAGTTTTCACATGAATTTCCAGATTTACTGACTAAATACATGCCGGGTTTTGGTAAAAACACATTCAAAAAAATGAAGGACAAAAAAAATAAAAGTTTGTCACAATTGTGCTAAATGAACTTGCAACACAAAATGTTGTTCTTTAGGAATAGTCTCTAAAAACTGAGAAGATAAACTTAAATTCATTATGAATGGACTAAGTAAAGAATCTTTAGATCACATTATATTGACTCTTGAGACGCATTTATGTAGATTGGTACAATGTTCAATTCTTGATTTATGGGATCACTTTCGAAATGAATATGAGATTTATAGTCTTGAGAATCTGACATTAAAAGACCAAGTTTGTCAGTTTATATAAAAACTGGATAGAAAACATATCCTCGACCCATAGAGGCATTTAAGCCATTACTGGATGTAAAACCAGAGGAAGATGTGAGCCACAATCATAACTACATATACATTCGCGTGTAAGTAGGTAATTTTAAAATTTTTTGTGTCCTTATTTTTAACTTTTTTGATTAAAAAAAAAGACGTGCAATAAATACATTCCCTGTTCACACCTCAATAAATAACACCATACTCACTCTATTTTTGCACAACTTATTTTCTAAAAGAAAAAAAATAATAATAAAAATAAAAAATAAAAGTTTCTTCAACTCGCAAATTCAACTGCATTTATGTCTTTTGTGGATCCAATCTAAGAAAAATGGTGAGTTTATAGGAGCAACAAATATCCTTGGTAGAACTGTAGTAGAAAGAAAAATCCATTTAGTGTATAGATAAGGCAGTTTAGGGTTAATGGAGAGTGTTGTTATTTCTGCTCATATAGGATGAGTTAAAGTTCTGGGGTTATCCCAAAATCTTTAACAATACAAAATATCACAAGTATAATCATCGAAGATGAGCTAAAAGTGTCACATATTGAGGATATAATGCCTAACATATTAAAAAATGCAAATGCATTCATCATTCTACCTAGCAGTTTTGGTACACTGGAGGATTTATTCCAAGTTATCTCTTGGGCACAACTCAACATTCACCAAAAAGACCTATAGGTATTCTTAATGTTAATGGTTTTTATGATGGTTTGCTATCTTTTGTAAATCATACTGTGAAAAAAAGTTTTATTTCACCATCTATGAGAAGAATCCTTATTTCTATTCTGACACCTGACCAGCTGATTGATCCACTTCTAGCATATGTGTCAGTACCTGATCCAACCTTGGCCTATGTATATTGGTCCAATAGGAACAATGGTCGAAAATGCAAATTGAATTTGACTCTCAGTTCGTGATATTTATTGTTAATGGTTTCATCTAATTGTGTGTGTTCTGTATTGTTTCAAATTTTGTGTTTTTAGTCATACTTCAGGTGATATCTTTTAAACTCTACTTTTCTATCTATTTTTGACATTGAGGACAATGTCTCGATTAGGTTGGAGGGATAGTTGATATCATAACTCGCATGTTTAATGTGTGTTTTTATAGTATTTTATTTCAAAAAAAAAAAACCAAGCATGTTTTCTTATAGGTCCATTGAAATCATGAAAAAATGGTGGCAAAGTAAAGGGTAATTGTAACACTCTTGAAATGCATCCCTAGTTTTTTCATAACATGGCAAGTTTGTGAAGTTTTTAACAAAAGTTTGTGAATTACCAATTTTGTTTTTAATTTTTTTGAGTCGTAAAGGTTCTTCCAACTTCAATGATTAAAATTAAATTTGAATAATGTGGTTTGATTGATGATGGGTGTTGTTTTCGGCTTTGATGTTGTTATTTGGTTAATATATTTTTGCGATAATTATACTCAAAAAAATTTTGAACAAATAGTTATGTTATTCAGTGCGAAGACAATCATGTCAAAATAGAAAGTTCTTATGCCCTCGCTCTAATCATCACTTGGAACTTCAACATGTATAGGTTGAGTATTAGAACTTTTCCCTTTGGTCTGTTGAGGCGAACGACTGATAGTGCACCACTAGAAAAATGATTAAGGAATTAGACTGTCTAGTACCATTGCCAAATCAGCTTGTTCTCCATGTGATGTTCCAAGAGAACATCCTTTAGTAAGCCGCTTTGAGCCTTTCAATAATTAAATATTTTTTTTTATAACCATATCTTTTTACTAGCCTAAATACACTATTATCCAATCCTTGTTGTAAACATAATTTGGAGTTTAAGAGACATTCTATTGACAGGGTGAACTTTCAAAAGAAATTTATGTTGGAGTAGAAGATAAGTGTGGAGAAGTTTCTCTAAAAAAAAAAAAAAAAATTGCAAAGTGCTAAAAATGAGATGTTGCAAGATGAAAAAAAAAAAAAGATGAAGAGGGGTCCAACTCAATAATAATAGACCCTAGTGTCGAAATTCGTGGAATTTGAGAATTTTTCATCAAAAAACTTTATATCTCTAATTTTATGAAATTTTTAGAACCTTTATTGCACTCTATCCTTTTATTTCTTATCCATGTCACTACCCTTTGGCCCCATTACAAGCTTTGTTGAAAACCTTTTGATTTTGTGTGGTGCCTTTAGTATAGTAGAGATTTGCACCAAATGAAGAGCCTATGATATTTAACTTTTCTATTAGAGATTGGATGATGATTTTTGTAAAATTGTATGAGAATTCACTTGTTTGAAGCATGCATAGTTTCATCACTGTTGACAATCAACACACACTTGAGTATGCTTATTGTGGAAATGTATTAACTTTTAAATAACTAAGAGTTAAACGCAACACTTGTTTGATTTCTTGATGCTGTTATGTTGAAGCACAAAATGAAATTTGATTATTGGCAAGTTAGTTATGATTTTCTTAAGTATCATCTTTGTTTTTGGATTTAATGGTATATAGCTTGTGTACAAATATCTTACTTCAATTTGAATGCATATTTATGCAATTTAGATTCAACCAAATGCGATGCTCTATTATTTCGGGATGAACTATTACCTTATTATCGTTGTTACAAAAAAAGTAAATTGAATAAGTATCTCATGTCATTCCGTAATTGAAAAGCTTAGAACTGATACAAAATATTATTCTAGCATCAAAAGATCTATTTTATGATTTTTAAGCAACTAACATAATTATGTGTTACTTCCATGTGTATATCAAATTATTTTGTCAGAAACTGAGTTTTTTCTTTTTCCTTATTTTAAGAGGTCCACATTCACCTAAGAGACCTATGTTTAGTTTGCCACCAATTTGTTTTTTTTAATCTTTTTATGTCTAACTACCAACTAATTTCTTAGACTTCCTCACCTTTTTCCATTACTGAAAACATCTAGGGAACTTATGGAGAAAACATACCAACTTAAAATTTCTTTTGCCCTTTTATGAGCACGTAAATCCATGCCTTCTGAAATTTGCAGTGGCTTTTTTAATCTACATATGCCTGAAAAGGCTTCAAAATAATTCCTGAAAACGAAAGAAGAATATGTGCAGGTTTATGATAGAAATTCAATGAAGCGATAAAATACAAGTGACAAAAATTACAAAAAAAAAAATGAACAGCTGGTCGTTCAAACAATATATGAAATATAGTAAATACACTCAAATGAGTTGTTTATTTTTGTATTGTTCTAAATTTGAATTGTTATGGTGTAACACATTAATGTCGTAAGAAAAATTATTTCATTGCACGTATGTACCTCATTATCGGAAATACAAGTTTCTAATATATTTGACATCATATGCTGTTATGACTTACAAGTTTTCCGCATAGAAAGCATGAGAAGTCTTTCTAATTAATAGTCACAAGAAAAGGAAATTTAAAGACCAAACACAACTTGTAAACATTTAGTAAATCTTTCATAATTAGTGTGAATCAAGTAATTCTACTTACTGTGTATAGATACGCCTACTACATTCAAAAATGATATCTTCAAAGAACTTACTTCTATGTTCATATGTAGCATGTGAAAATGTGCATTTGACAACCAAGCGACAAGTATCAAAAAATATCATTGATCGACACACACAATGAGAATGAAGAAAGACTCAAAGAACTATGTAGTATCTATTAAAACCTCAAATTCCAAATCCTTAGATTATTTTATTTTATTTTTACACAATAGTATTAGTTAGGAACTGGGAGGTGCATATTGTAACTTAAAACACTGTAGATGCCTTTATAATTTCTACTAAATGAATTGCATTATTATATAAAATAATATGCTCAAGAATTGCACACCAAATATATCATATTATTTGTTATGCTCAAATCTGGATTTTTTGCATCCAATGCATCACTAGCGCGTGTTTTTACCTTGTGATTAAACTGATACATTGCTATGTATGTAAATCACCATATTTCAGAAAACTCTCCAATATGTATTTATATTCTGATAATGTTAGTTAAACCTTGTGAAACTATCTTGTCTAATGTCTCGCAAAGAGTAATTTTGTCTTTTAAATTTATATCATATCTTGTATTGAGTATCTTGTACTTCGGCTAATATTTGACAATTAAAGTCATATTGTGAATATTACCAACATTCTAATGGACTTGATAGTGATTAAGAGGACATTCCATTAATTTAGTTTAACTAAGATTGTAACACACGGCCCAATTATTTGGTATAAAATTTAAATTATCAAGTGGGAGTTAAAAAAAAATAAGATATAGATGTAGGCTATACTATTCGAATGATTTGATTAGAGGGGCTAATATAATATTTGAGATAGTTGGTTATATATATACATATATATATATATCTGTAAAGGAAATCTACTCACTTAAAGGAAAACCACACAACCAAAAAGAAAATTTTGCTCACCTAATGGGAAGTTGCATAATCAAAAGGAAATATGTTTACTTCAAGGAAAATTGCACAAAAAAAGAAGAAAAGAAATCTGCAATTAAATAAAATAAAGCATAGCCAAAGAAAAAAAAAGGAAAAAAAGAAGAACAAGAAGAAGAACGTGAAGAAGAAACACAAGAGGTCAGTCGAAAAGAAGATAGGGAGAGGTAAAGAGAAGAAAAATGCCAAATTCAGAATGCCTGATGATATTCAAATCGGTATTATGAGATTTTGCTCTTAAAGGTTTAATTGTTATTATTTCATTTATTTAATTTCAGTCATTTTCAAACATTGGGTATGAGATCGTAAAAGAAAATGATAATTTGTCAAGAACACTGAATCTAAACAATAGATCAATATTTTGAAAGAAAGACATGGGCAATTGATTTATAGTATTTTTTGAACAGGTAATCAGTGTTCTGATTTAAATGATTTTCTTTCGTCGTAATAGTTTAGGGAAAGTCATATAATTTATTGAATTGATTTTTCTTTATAGAATAATCTGTTGGTCAATGAAATGGTTTCATCATGTTTATATATGAAGAATTGATGGTTCATATATGGTGGCAGATTTATAAGATGATTATGCATCTTATTCAATTGAAGTTATCTACACTTTCTCATATAGTTGTATATAAGCAGTTAAAGTATTATCAAGTGCGACGTTTATGAATATATATATTATATACATATATATATATATATTTTTATATATTTAAAGAAGTATCTGAAATAAATGGGAGATATTCATAGAATAACCATGGTGGTTTGTTAGTAGACTTTTAATTTACTTGATATTATGGTTAGTTAAATATTTTATTAAGTAGAGTTAGTGAAAGGCTTTAGTGATTAGATAATCAGGCTTATTAGATTTCAATTTAGATAATTGAGGTAAATAGTTTGGTAAACTAATTGTTTAGTATATTATATTAGATTTTGTAACAAGGAGTAAGATGAGTTTCAACGGTTTGTGCCTTCACTAAGCATGGAGATTGAAGTAAGTGATTCTTCACTCTTCTGGTTTACATAAACTCGTACATGTAGTACTTTTGGTGTGCGTTGTAAATTTGCTTACAACTTCGATCAAGTAAGCTTACATATGTATTGAATTGTGGAGAATGTGAAATAATTTGAGTGTTGTGAATTTTAAATATGAAAGTTGAGCATGTATTGAAATATAATTTCGTGAACATGGTGATTTGTAATGTGGGTATTGTGGAGGTATTTTTAAAACTCATTGTTGAGACCTTACATTATTGACTATTTTGGAATAGGCAATGAACAACTAATATTTGTTGGGATTTGAGGGCTTGGTCGCTGACCTAGTGCAGGGGGGTCAAGCTGCACCAGTGACCAAGTGAAGGGGGTTAAGCCTACACCAGTGACCCAATACAGGGGGGTTAAGCCTATATCAGGAGCTAAGACAGGAGCTAAGACAGGGGGGTTAAACTTGTCCCTAACCATTGTTGTCTTATATGTTTGGTTTTATACGATGGATTTTAAGTGGAGCTTGGTTGATTTTTTTAGCTGAATGTTTCTTTTAACTTATCGTTTTGTAATAGCGAGTGTTGACCTGTCTCTTTTGGAGTTTAAGTGATAAATCAAATATTTTTTATTAATTAAAAATATATTACTACTTTTCTATCTAGCTTAATCCAGCTAGTTGGCAGTGGTGTTATTTACTGGGCCATTATGCTCATGATTCTACTAATATTTTTCAGATATCGAGGCATAGTAGCTTGGAAGAATAATCCATGGAGTATCGCGTAATTTATGGAAGGAGTTGAAACTTGTTATTTTGTTATTTTAACTTTAGTTGATCAAATGGATTGAAAAACTGAGAATGTATTATTTTCTTATGACTTGGTAGTTAATTTTAGATATTAACACATTTATATTGAGGATATTTATGTTTTAAGAGTTTTGTTACTTCTTATTAGGTGGAGTGTTGATAAATTCTTGATTTATTTGGTGGATGATTTAGTTTAAGTTATAATTTTTAACATGATTCGAGGTATGGATGCTCTATACCATAATTTAAGTGTTGGACTATATTGAGATTGATGGGTTAGCCTTGCAAGCTTTTGAAATGTTCCCAGAGCTTGCGGTGGTTGTCATGGCCCTGGGGTTTGAGGCGTGACAATTATAGTGGTATGAGAGCTTAGGTTATGATTTTTGGATTACCATTGGTAGGACGTTGGGACTAACTAGAAATTTTAGAGTTAACATCTGTAATGAGTTAACGAGCTAAATAATTATCTTATGGGTGTTCAAGATTTGTATTGTTTAGCAAGGATCGATATGACAAAGTGAATTCGTTCAAATAAGTATATGGTATTTATAGTAAGTATGAGATGTGAAAATATTCTATTGGGAATACGTGCACTGGAATGTGTAATGTGCAACCTAAGTTAGCAATATAGAATATTCATGCCAAATTATATGGGTTACCTAATAGGATTTCATCATGCTATATATTACAAGCTAGGTAATAATATGCATTTGCAGTACTTTCATGACTTTCTAGGATTGGAAATAGAAATAAAAGATGAATAACTTGGGAGATCAGCTTAAGTATCTACAAGTTCCTCACTTAAATCTTATGTTGGGTGTTTAAATACATGACTTTTGATATCTCATGGAAATTGATGGTTAGGTTGATGCTTACAAATGGTTGTTGATCATTATAATAATATTCTATTTTTCTTTTTTAAATCGAAGTGGTAAAAGTTGTTGCATTGACTAAGTGGTGAGAATGGATTTGCATGTGCTTTGAGGTATATTAGTCAGTATATATTAAAATTGCAGGGGGAGTCTTTAGAATGAGAATTGTGTTACATGATCAATACAATAGTATAAGGGAGGCTTGTCACTTGATTCTTATTTATGGATGCAAATCTGAATTTCAAAGAGGATGTTTGGAGATAAAAACCCATACAATGTTTTCTCATTTTTTTTAGTGACACATCAATGCAATATATGAAGAAGATCAATATAAGTGGGATAGGACATATTTTATATATGCATGGTTTGAAAATGAAACTTTAGTAGGAGATTATTAACCCAAAGGTTTATAGAGCAATGTATAGGTAAAATTTTATTGACCAAAGAATTTATTTAAGTGATTGGAATTGAATTGTGGTAAGCTTAACATGTTAAGGTCTAGACATTAAGATTTTGACTTTTTCAATATATTGGTTTCTAAACTTTCATTATCACATTTATGAGATCCTCATATGTTTAGCTATAGATTAGGGGAACTTATATTTTGTTGGGCTTCGAAAGTACACAGTTAATTTGGTTTTGAGTTTAGTTGAGATTCCTTATGAGTAATGAAACATAAAGTTTTCAAAAAAGTTATATTTATTGAAAATATCATAAACATGGATCAAAATTTTGAAATGGATTTAACTAAGTGATACATTTTTTTTATCATTGCCTGCCAATAAATAACAAATTATGAGAATTCTTAGTATTTTGTGTTTAAGGTTTAAATGTCAACAGCAACCCTATGGATACAACTTGTGAAACCAAAGAACGATTGAAAATATCGAATCACATTATTTGAGCATAAAAGTATGTGTTCATGACTTAAGTTTCGAGGATGAAACTTGTTTTAAGGGGAAAAGAATGTAACACCCGGCCCAATTATTTGGTATAAAATTTAAATTATCAAGTGAGAGTTTAAAAAAAATAAGATATAAATAAATAACATATTTTGAGAATTCTTAGTATTTTGTATTTAAGGTTTAAATGTCAATAGCAACCCTATAGATACAACTTGTGAAACCAAAGAACGATTGAAAATATCGAATCACATTATTTGAGCATAAAAGTATGTGTTCATGACTTAAGTTTCAAGGATGAAACTTGTTTTAAGGGGAAAAGAATGTAACACCCGGCCCAATTATTTGGTATAAAATTTAAATTATCAAGTGAGAGTTTAAAAAAAATTAAGATATAAATGTGGCTATACTATTCGAATGATTTGGGTAGAAGGGGTAATATAGTATTTGAGATAGTTGGTTATATATATTATATATATATATATATATATATATGTCTATAAAGGAAATCTACTCACTTAAAGGAAAACCACACAACCAAAAGGAAAATTTGCTCACCCAAAGGGAAAATTGCATAATCAAAAAGAAATACCCATAATCTACTTGAGCGTAATGTTACGGACTTGTTTCCTTAACAACACCCATGTAGCCTTAGCTTCTTCAACCGCCCCTCGTAGTAGCTATTAAGGGGTTGAGCTTTTGTGTTGACCATCTTGAGCTAACCTTCACCCCCCTCATCCATCACAGGCTTAGTCTATTGACCTCTTCCTTGGTTATGAAGTTGTGGGTAGCTAGGCTTCCCATTGATGTATGCCTCCAAGTACATCAGCCCCTTACTTGATGTTGTCGGCATTGGTTTGGCATTAAGTGCATTAAGAAGTATAATGGATCCTATCTTTCTTGTCCCTTCGTCCATGCTTGAAACCTCATCATTCCTCTCAATGATGGCAGACAGGGTCCCGATCTTGGGACAGTTGCTTATGGCGTAAGGCCCTTTGCACACGAAATATCCTTTCTTTGGTACAAAGGCACTTTTTTTCCCTATATACTCCTTTTGAGATGGACTCTTATCTCTTCCCTTAGGAGATGTATCCTCTGTTGGTCTCAATTGTCCCATTTCTCTCCCCCACCTTTGGCCAGGTTCCACTTGTCACTCTTCTTGGAAGCATACATGTGGGGTTGGTATTTTGTGAGGGACTCAATGATGGTGATGGCCTCATCTACCAACTTGACGTCTCGCCGTTGTAACTCTTACTTCACCATTGTTGAATCCCATTTACAAAGTGAAAGAGAAAGTCCTCATTTGATAAGTTGGGGATTTGAAGCATGAGTGTAGCAAAGTCCTTGACTTACTCCCTTATAGTGCTTCATTGCTTCAAGTCTTGGAGCTTTTTGCGAGCCTCATAAATGACATTTTCTGGGTAGAAATGTCGTTTAAGTTCCCTCTTGAAGTTTTCCCAAGTATCGACCCAATAAGTGCCCCATTCTATATTTGTGTGCTTCCTACAACACCATAGGGTAATAGTGTCAGTGAGGTAAAGAGTGATGATTCTTACCTTTGATGCCTCGTCGATTAAGTTGATCCCTTCGAAATATTACTCCATCCACCACAGGAAGTTCTCGACCTCCTTAGCATCCCTTGTGCCATTAAACCCTATTGGTTTGGGGTAATCTACCCTTGGACTAGTAATGTCAGCACCCCCACTAGCGGTGGCCTTCTTGCACAAGGTCAAGTCTTCTCATATCTTTTTGAAGCTTGCTTGTAGGGTTAGAATAGTTATCTCCATCCTAGCAAGACGTTCCTCTTGCAATGTGTTGGTGCCAAGGCATGCTTAAACATTTTCCCTATATTAATCAAGTTGTTCAAGTATGCGTCCTTCCAGCATCTCAATAGTATGCTCGACCCTCTCAAGCCGCTCGCCAATTTTTGCCCACGACGTGCTCCAAAGAAGTGCTCTCCTAACCTTTTTTGGTTATGTTTCTTCTTGGGTTATGTTTGAGAGGGTTCCCTACTATGGTTGTCAGTCAAGCCTGACCCAGTATCTTCACATACCATCACTTGTAACTTCACAGCACTTCGCTCTAATCGGGTTCTGATACCACCTGTCACGAATTTGTTCCCTTGACAAAACCCCTGCGATCTTAGCTTCTTCAACCGCCCCTCATGGTAGCAAAGTCAGCCTCGCTTCTTAATGCTTGTGTGTGAAGAAGTGTTGGGAGATGGCTTGAAAAATTAAGAACACTTAAGAAGACAAGAGAGTTTATAAGAGAACTTTGTATTCAGTCAAACTCAACTCCTATGAGGTTCTTACCTCTATTTATACCACTCTACCCCTTGAATGGACAATGGTAATCAATTTGATCCTACGGTTAAAAGAGACTCTCTAGAGTTCTCTAAGGGATATTCTAAAGAGATTCTACTAAATATTTATAAGTAAAAATCCTAGAAGTTTCTTACAATCTCTACAACTAAGTAGAAATATCCTTAAAGTTCTAGAAGTTTGTGGATGAGCCTCCAAGCTCCAAAATGCTATAATGAAATTCGTCTTGGACCGACGGTGTGTGACAATAAGCTACCATCACAACCTTGTAGTCATCATTTTTCATATCAAATCCGAACCCAAGCATACAGGGCCACATGCTTTCAAAAGTTGCTTTAGGTAGAGGTAGATGACTTTTCGCCTGATCACGGAATTCCACAAGAAAATTGAATGAGTATGCCCAAATATATCATTAGAGAGGCATAGCACACCATTTGAAGATCCCATAATCCTGTAATAGAATCGTGTAAAATTGCAAAAACGATTTTCAATTTTGATGTTTTTCTGCGCATGGGATAGACAATGGACAACTGATACTTGTTGAGAATTGAGGGCTTGCTCCGTGACCCAATGCAAGGCGGTATGCCTGCACCAGTGACCCAGTACATAAGGGTTAAGCCTACACCAGTGATCTAGTACAGGGGGGTTAACCTATACCAGGACCTAAGATAAGGAGGTTAAACATGTCTCTAACCATGGTTATCTTATATGTTTGCTTTTATATGGTGGAATTTATGTGGAGATTGGTTGATTTTTTAACTTCATGTTTCTTTTAACTTTGTTATATAATAGTGAATTATTGATCTTTATCTTTTGGAGTTTAAGTGATAAATTAAATTTTTTTCATTGATTAAAAATATATTACTACTTTTCTATCTTCCTTGATCTAACTAGTTGGGAGTGAGGTTATTTGTAGGCCGTCATACTCATGATTTTATTAATATTTTTCAAATATTGAGACTTAGTAGTTTGGAAGAATAATCTTTGGAGTATCGCACAATTTATGGAAGGAGTTGAATCTTGTTATCAAATGGACTGCAAAACTAAGAATGTATTATTTTTATATGACTTGGTAGTTGATTTTAGATATTAAAATATTTATATTGAGGATATTTATGTTTTAAGAGCTTTGTTACTTCTTATTAGGTAGATTGTTAATAAATTCTTGATTTATTTTGTAGGTGGTTTACTTTAAATAATTTTTAACATGATTAGAAATTGTTAATAAATTCTTGATTTATTTGGTAAGTGGTTTACTTTAAGTTATAATTTTTAACATGATTAGAGGTATAGATGCTCTACACCAAAATTTAAGTATTGGACTATATTGAGATTGATAGGTTAGCCTTCAAGGCTTTTGGGATGTTCCCAAGAGCTTGTGGCAATTGTCATGGTCCTAGGGTTCAGGAAGTGATAATTATAGTGGTATCAGAACTTAGGTTATGATATTTGGGATTTTCATTGGTAGGACATTGGGACTAACTAGTGATCTAAGAGTTAACATCAATAATGAGTTAATGAGTTAGATAATTATCTTATAGGTGTTCAAGATTTGCATTTTTAGCAAGGATCAATATGATATAGTGAATTCGTTCACATTGGTATATTATATTTATAGTTAATACAAGATGTAGAACTTTTATATTAGGAATTACGCGCACTGAGAATGAGTTAAGTACATCCTAAGTTAGTAATATAGAATGTTTGTGCCAATTTGTAGGGGTTACTTTATTGGATTTCATCAGGGTATTATGAGCTAGGACATAATATGTATTTGCAGTATTTTCATGACTTTCTAGGACTAAAAGTAGAAATAAAGGATGATTAACTTGGGAAATCAACTTAAGGATCATTAAGAATATTATGTAACATAATCTCAAAATAGTACTATATGATTTTTGTTAAAGTTCATTTTGAAATTCTTTCATAATTTGTGCAAATCAAGTGATTCTATTTATTGTTCTTTTATATACTTACTATACTTGAAAATCTTATCCTCATAGATCTTATTTTCATATTCATCTATAACATTATAAAGTGCATTTGATAATGAAGCAGTAAGTATCAAAAAATATCATCCACAAATACAATGAGATTGAAGAAAAACTCGAGGAAGTATGGATTATCTATTGAAATCCTAATTTTTATTTTCTTAGATTTTTTTTAGGAACTGGGACATGCATATTGCAATGGAAAAACACTTTAGATTTCTATATAATTCTACATATTCACAGGCATTTAAAAAAAACTTACACATGAATGCACACCAACTAATATTATTATTGGATATGCACAAATTTGGATTTTGGTGCATCCATTGCATCACTGATGTGTGCTTTTTCACCATAGGATTAAATTATGCATTGCTTATGTTTGTAATTCACCTTACTAATATACCAACAAAAGAGTCCCCAATATTTACCTTCGTTTCCATCATAATATTTGTTAAATCTATATTGTTCAATGTCTCTGTGAATTACAACAATCAATAATTTATTAAATTCTATGAATCTCAAACAAGACTACACAAACTATGTAAAAATATTCTTATCTTACATGTAATTTATGATTTTCTATACATGGAACTAGACACATATATCACCTCCCGGTCAATATGGTTAACAAATCATTCAATTAATGTCCAAGTAACTGAAAATATTAAGAACCATATAGAAAACTCAACTTGAAAATAAATCAAAAATTGAATTGATACAAATATTCAAAACATTTTAATTAGATTACATCACAATCCTAGAAAAAGAAATTAGTTCATAATGAAAATAAAATATAACCTAACAATATTCATAAAAAAAGAAAATGAAATTAGAACATGGAAGATGATGAGTTTCTTCCCTTGTGGATGTCTTCTTCTCAACTTTTGGAAGAAATTTCTCCTCCTCTTCTTCTTTTATTTCTTCTTTCTTGGCTTGTTTTCTCTTCTCTCTCTGTCTCTTCCTTTCTAAAAAATATGAATTGGAGGCTTTTGGGATATTTAAAATTGATGGGAGATGCCCTAAAGAGGGTAAAAATCCTATTTTGCCCCTTAGTTGTCCGCCAAGCAACGCTTAGACACCAATTTGTAGCGCCTAGGTGTTGCTTTGCTATCCAATATCAGTTTTTGCTGCACTTGTAACCTTTTTCAACTGATTTTTAACTACTTTATAAGCCAAATTGACTTTTGGTGTCTTCACATGAATTGTAACTCTATCTCTTATTTTTCTATATCTTTATGAAACAGCTCAATATGACATATTTGAAGAGAATTATGCTTAAAATAAGAAGATATATATTACTAGAAAGTTTCAGTCCAATGTTGAATTTTGGACCCTATTTTCTCATTGAAATCAAAGGAATTGGATTTTGTGAAAAATATAAAAGTTGTAGATAAATCTCTTTTTTTCCAACGGATCAAGAATCAAGGCAATATGATAATAGATTAGAGACAATTGAAATACCAACACTACCATTAGTAGCAGCACAATGTGGGTTCTTTCAAAATTTCAACCATGCTTTTTATTTTTTTCTATTTTCTTCTTATTTTGATATTACCTACAAAATTTGAAACTAAATGCATAAAAAGTAACATAAACACTCGAAAACTAAATAAAAAGTTGAGCAAATGGTACTCAATTAATTGGTATAAAATTCCTCATCAAATATCCCAAAACTTAATATTTTGATTTCGCCTTGAGTGACAATCAAACAAGTTCTACAATTATATGAGATCATAAAAAAAAGTATCGAGTTCACATAAACTTTTTCTAAGCAAACAGAAAATCTAAATATTCAAGGCTATGTGCTCAATATGTCAAAGGATTTCAAGAAAAGTAAAAATTGCTACAAGAGTCAAGCACATACATAAGCATAACATTCATCAATTTTCAAAAGTTATAAACAAACAAAATCAAATAAAGCACATACAGCCACCCCCAAACTTAGAACTAACATTGTCCTCAATGTTAAATAAAGTAAGATAAGGTATAGAAGACTTCCCTGAATGGTGTTAGTTCACATCAACTTCATCATCATCCTTTTCTAGAACAATGATGGATGTGAATTTATTAGTTGGTGGCATATCACTTCTTATTTTACAAATCCTCCTTCAAACTTGAGTTGGATCCTGAAAATAAGAAATAAAAAAATTTCATTAAACTAAAAGGAAAAATATATATTAAACAACTAAATAAACCTACAAAATAAAAATAGAAGAAAATGTAAAACATTTAGGTTGCCTCCTAAAAAGCGCTTAGTTTATAATTTTTAGCCAGACTATCTTTAGATCTCATCACCCTAGGTCTGGTAAAATGATTATAGACTTATTGAGGTTCCCTCCACCATCATTGTACTCTTTCAATCATTGCCAACTCGCTTAGCGCACAAATTCTAAAGTTTCAAGATTGTCTTTATTTGAATTTCCAAATTAAGAAGTTGTTAAGGACTGAGATGGTTGTTTCTCTGAAATAGTCACTTTCATGCATTTATCAACATTCTCCACTTTTCAGAAACTATCAACTCCACTTGGATATTTTATCTCTTTGAACACATTGAATGAAACTTATTCATCTTGAACTCTCAAAAGCATCTCACCCTTCTACACATCGATAAGAGCTCTCCTCGTAGCTAAAAATGATCAACCAAGAATTATTGGAATATTTTGATCTTTCTCCATGTCTAATACGATGAAATATGCAGGAAAGATGAACTTGTCCACTTTCACTAGCACATCTTCAATTATTCCCCTAGAGTACTTAATAGACCTATCAATGAGTTGCAGAGAGACGGTGGTTGACTTTGCTTCTCCAAGCCCAAGTTTCCTATATACAGAGAGAGACATTAGATTTATACTTGCACACAAATCACATAAAGGTTTATCAACAAAATTAATTTTCAATGATGCAAAGAATCATAAAACTCCATGGATCATTCAACTTTGATGGTAGCTTCTTTTGTAGGATGGCGCTGCATTCCTTGGCATGCATATGTAGAATCTGACTTTGAATCCATTTTGGTGGGATGATTAACTTTTCAAGACTATTTTGGAAGATTCCATCCCCACTTAAATTTGTTGCCCTCACATTTAATGTTGACTTATAATCTTAGTTACTTCTTGTAAGTTTTAAGGATGCTTTGATGGTTAAAATTTCAAAAGTTTTCACCCCACTTCTTCTGATAACTAATATTGTTTTTATTTAATTGTGTTAGATATAATTGATTGCTCGTTGAAAGGTGCCTAATCCTTCAAAATGCAATATATTTTAAATATAATTGTGATTGCTAATTCATTGCAAACTATTCAAGATTTAGTGAGTATGATGTTGTAAAAAAATCAAAATAAATTAGTAAATGCAGCAGTATTAGTTTAGTAGTATTGGGCTGTGGCTATGATTAGAAAATCTATTTTAAAGGAAAACTGGATATTGCCCACATATACCCCTATATATATATATATGTATGTATGTATGTATGTGTATATGCATGTATATTGATTATTAGTTCGAATGAAAACTTTTGGTAGCCCAAATTGGAAGATAATGGACACATTATAAAATCTACTCTTTTCACCAAAAAGGTTTTTGGTAAAAGTAGAATAAGACAGAAGTTGGATACAATTGAGAAGGCAAAATTGCAATTTTGATATTTAGGAATTTAGTCCCTAAAATTTTAGGGATGCACTAATTTCAGTATAAAAGATTTAAGAAATTTGCAATTTCAATAAATTTTTGCCGAAGCAACCTAATTTGACTGTAAAATTACCGGTGCCACTATCTCATATTCATTTAGCTTTCTTTTATTGGAGATGATCTCTTTCATAAATTTTACGTAGTTAGGAATTTATTATAAGGCATCTGCAAAAGGAATATTAATGTGCAACTTTATAAAATATCCAAAAACCTAGAAAATTGCTTATCTAGTTTTTTTATTTCTGGAAGCACTGAAGAAATAGGATAGGAGGTACATATGGGGGAGGGTTATCCGGAAACAACTTTGACTTAGGCTTCTTTGGACAAATAACTTTTCTTTCAAGTCCTGGCAACTCCTTACCACTACGAAGAGTAATGACATGCACATTCTCCTTGGGGTTTGTCTTAATGTTTCTAGAAAAGGAACCTCGAGGCCTTGTGGTAAGCATAATTGCAATTTAACTTATTTGAGCCTCCAAGTGTTAAATAGAGGCTTCTTGATTCTGAATCAAAATCTCTTGTTTCTGCAAAGTAGCCTCTATTCTTGTCAGAAACTAATTCATGCTCTTAGTTAACTGGGCAAGTCCTTCTTCCAATGATACCTTGTTTGTTGACGGTTGTGACTGGGGTTGTAATTGAGATTGAAAATTAGATGGTGGATTCACTGCATTTTGACTGTTTCTCCATAAAAAATTTGGATGATTATGCCATCCCAAATTATATGAGTTGGAGAAAGTATTATTTTACCCATTGAAGTTCCTAAATAGTTGCACATAGTCGGATTGTGATGGAGCAAATAGATTGCCTACTTGATATTTAGTGCTATGATGAGGACCATTACAAAAATTACATACCTCAACTCCTTTGGAAACCCCATTGGTGGTGAATGAACTAAGTTGTTGAGATAATGTAGCAACTCGAGCAGTGAGTGTAGCAAGGGCATCAACTTCATGTACTCCAAATTCGTTTTTTGGAATACTTCTTTCAGAAGGCCATTGAGAAGCATTTACAGCCATGGTTTAAGTAAGTCGTAGGCCTCCTCGTGCGTTTTTCCCATCAAAGCTCCACCAGTTGTTGCATCAACTAAATTTCTAGTTGAACCAATCAAACCATTATAAAAAGTTTGTACTTGCAACCAATCTGGTAAACCATGATATGAGCACCTCCTCAATAGATCTTTGTACCTTTCTCAAGCCTCATGCAAGGATTTCATATCATATTGAGCAAATGTAGTGATATCATTCCACATCTTTGCTATCTTAGTGGGTGGGAAAAACTTAGCTAGAAAGCTTTGAGCTAAGCATGCCCAAGTAGTGATTCTCCCAGTAGGTAAAGAATTCGACCAAATTTTTGCCTTGTCCCGAAGTGAAAATGCAAACAATCTCAATCTCATGGCATCATCAGTAACGCCATTGTACTTGAATGTATCACAAATTTTGAGAAAATCATCTATGTGTGCATTCGAATCCTCATTAGCTAAACCACAAAACTGATTTACTTGAATCATCTGAATAATATCCAGTATGATCTTAAAATTATTTGCTAGAATGACAAGGCACCTGATTTCCGAGAATGTATCAACAACCATAGGCATAACATAATCACCTAGTGCCCTATTGTTCTCTACATTTTCCATTGCGTGTGCCTTGGTTCTTTGAGACTTGTTTAGAAGTGATTAGTGGAATTTATACCTATTAATTGAGTACCATTTGCTTAATTTTTTTACTAGTTTTTGAGTGTTTATATTACTTTTTATGCATTTAGTTTGAAATATTGTAGGTAATGCCAAAATGAGAAAAAAATGGAAAGAAACATAAAACTTAGTTAAAATTTAGAATAATCCGCTTTATGGTGATATTGAGGGCAGTGATCGTATTTCCATCATAATTGCTCTAATATCATTTTGACTTGATTCTTGAATTATTGGAAATCCAATATATAGGTCTATAACTTCTATATTTATCACAAAAATTAGTTCTTTTTATTTCAATAAGAAAAATAAGGTTAAAGAGTCTGCACTTGATCAAAACTTTATGGTTTGAAACATCTGAATATTAAAGCATACCTTTTTTCATAGATTTCATATTAAGTTGATTTAAGTGTCTATCGAAAGCTAAGACCAAAGCTATAATTTATATGAAGACACCAAATGCCAGTTTGGCCTAAAACATAGTGAAAAATCAATTAAAAGATGCTACAGGCGCTGCAAACACGGATCTTGGGCAGCAAGTGCAGCGCATAGGTGCTACAGACACTGTTTTAGATAGAATAGGCAATGCCTAGGCACTACAATCAGTGCCTAGATGCTGCCGGGCAGACA
The DNA here is from genome assembly GCA_019321725.1 of Paulownia fortunei. NCBI lineage: Eukaryota > Viridiplantae > Streptophyta > Magnoliopsida > Lamiales > Paulowniaceae > Paulownia > Paulownia fortunei. Next base: position 15,942 of record JAGSPU010000280.1, on the reverse strand, counting down.
CATAAGGTCAAAATGGATATTTTGCCCTCTTTAGGGCATCTCCCATTTGATTTTTAACATCTCAAGAGCCTCCAATTCAAATTTTAGGGAGAGAGAGAGAGAGAAGATAAAACATGCCAAGAAAAAAGAAGGGAAGAAGGAGAAGATGAGAGAATTCTTCCAAAATTTGAGAAGAAGGCATCTACAAAGAAAGAAACTCATCCGCTTTTAAGTTTTATTTCATTTTCCTCTTTTTTCTCATTAATTATGTTCATAGATATTGTTAAGTTATCTTTTATTTTTACCATCATAAACTAATTTATTTTTCTAGGGTTATGATGTAATATAATTATGATATTTTAAATATTTGTATCAACTCAATTCTTGATTTAATTTTTAAGTTGACTTTTCTACATGGTTCCTAATGCTTTTAATTATTTGGCCATTAATTGAATAATTTTCTAAGCATATTGACCCCGGAGGTGATATATGTGTTTAGTTCTATGTGTAGAATACCATAAATTACATATAAGATAGGAATATTCTTGCATGATTTGTGTAGTCTTGTTAGAGAACCATAGAAGCTAATAAATTATTGATTGTTGTAATTCACATAAGAATATAGTTGGGTAGCAATTGATGATATTTTCGTTAGACCTTGGGAGAGGCTAATGGATAATGTAGGGATTCTCGACTATCACTTAGAAAATAATTGAGATTGATGAGCTAAATTATTTAATTTAGATTAATTATGGTGAAATCATAAGCCTAAACCTTTTAAGTTAGTGAATTTTATCTTTAAATATTTTTTATTATTAGTTTAGTTTAGTTGGATTTAGTTTACAATCATAAACATACCCTTTTTCGTTTATTTAATTAAAATTAGAGTTAACATAATTTTGGTACTCAATAATTTAATAGTTCTCGTGGGAACAATACTTTACTCATCATTTTATTACTTGTTAACGACAATTTACACTTGCGTTCACTAATTTTCGTAATAAATTTTTGGCGTCGTTGGTGGGGACTGTTTTGTTTTGTTAATATCGATTCCAAATAAATTTAATTTTAGTTTCAATTTTTATTTTTTTTTCTTTTACCTTCATTTTCTATTTCAAAATTTCAAGAGTTGATCAAAGGTGAAGAGTGAAGCTTCGAAACAAGTCTTAAAGGACCATGGCACAGGCAAGGGAAATATAGAGAATAATATGGCACTACGTGATTATGTTATGCCTATGGTTGTTGATACATTCTCGGGAATCAAGTGTCGTGTCATTCAAGCAAATAATTTTAAAATCAGACCGGCTATTATTCAGATGATTCAAGCTAATCAGATTTGTGGATTAGCCAATAAGGATCTCAATGCACACATAGTTGGTTTTCTCAAAATTGTGTTATATTCAAGTACAATGGCATTACTGATAATGCCATTATATTGAAATTGTTTCCATTTTCACTTCAGGACAAGGCAAAAATTTGGTTGAATTCTTTACCTGCTAGGACAATCACTAGTGGGGCACAGTTGGCTCAAAGCTTTCTGGTAGGTAAAGAATTCAAGCAAATTTTTACCTTGTCTCAAAGTGAAAATAAAAAAAAATCTCAATGTAATGGCATCATTAGTAATGCCATTGTACTTGAATGTATCACAAGTTTCGAGAAAACCAACTATGTGTGTATTCGGATTCTCATTGACTAATCCGCAAAACTGATTAGCTAGAATCATCTGAATAATAGCCGATTTGATCTCAAAATTATTTGCTTGAATGACATGGCACTTGATTCCCGAGAATGTATCAACAACTATAGGCGTAGTATAATCACCTAGTGCCCTATTGTTTTCTACATTTCCCCTTGTGTGTGACATGGTTCTTTGAGACTTGTTTAGAAGCTTTACTCTTCACCTTCGATCAACGCCTAAAAATTTAAAATAGAAAACGAAGGTAAAAGAAAAGAAAAAAAAATTAAACTAAAATTAGAGTTAATTAGTATAAATATTAACAAAACAAAACAATTCCCGACAACGATACCAAAAACTTATTGCAAATTTTCATGAACGCAAGTACACGTTATCGTTAATAAGTAATAAAGTGATAAGTAGAGTATCATTCCCATAAGAACTGTTGAATTATTAAGTACTGAAATTTTGTTAACTCTAATTTTTTTGGAATAAACGAAAATGAGTTTTTATGATTACAAACTAAATCGAACTAAACTAACTAATAATCAAAATCAGTTAATGATGAAATTCAATAACTTAAAAGTCTAGGGTTATGATTTCATCATAATTAATATAAATTGAATAATTTATCTTATCAATCTTAATTTATTTCTCAAGTGATAATCGAGAATCCCTAAATTATCCACTAGTCTCTCCCAAGGTCTAATGAAAATATCATCAATTGTTAACCCACTATATACATATGTACTATAACAATCAATAAATCATTAGGTTGTATGGATCTCAAATAAAACTATACAAACCATGTAAGTACATTCCTATCTTATATGTAATTTATGATTTTTTACACATAAAACTAGATACATATATCATCTCTCGGGTCAATATGATTAACAAATCATTCAATTAATGACCAAGTAATTGAAAGTATTACGAACCCTGTAGAAAACTCAACTTGAAAATAAATTAAAAATTAAATTGATACAAATATTCAAAATATTTTAATTAGATTACATCACAATCCTGAAAAAATAAATTAGTTCATGATGAAAATAAAATATAAACTAACAATATCCATGAACATAATTAATGAGAAAAAGAAAAAAATGAAATAAAACTTGGAAGATAATAAGTTTCTTCCCTTATAGATGTCTTCTTCTCAAATCTTGGAAAAAAAAATTCTCTTCTTCTTCTATTCTTTCTTCTTTCTTGGCTTGTTTTCTCTTCTCTCCCTATCTCTCTCTCTCTAAAAAATCTGAATTGGAAGCTTTTGGGATACTTACAATTAATGGGAGATACCCTAAATAGAGCAAAATTCCTATTTTGCCCCTTAGTTATCCGTCAGGCAGGGCCTTGGTACTAATTTGCAGCACCTAGGCATTGCAGTCCAGTGAGGGCAGCACCTAGGCGCAACATATTCTGTCCAAAACAACCTCTGTAGTGCCTAGGTACTGCTCTTGCTGTCCAAGATCACTTTTTGCTGCACTTGTAGCCTATTTCAACTGATTTTTCACTACTTTTTAGGCCAAATTGGCTTTTAATGTCTTCACATGAATTGTAGTTCTATCTCTTATCTTTCTATATCTTTATGAAGAAACTCAATATGACATCTTTTGAGAGAGTTATGCCTAAAAAATAAAGATGTAACATACTAAAAAATTTCAATCTAATGTTGAATCTTGAACCCCGTTTATCTCATTAAAGTTGAAGGAATTAAATTTTGTGGTAAAAATAAAAGTTGTTGATAAATCTCGTATTTTTTTTCAACGGATCAAGAATCAAGTCGATATAATATTAGATTAGAGACTTATGATTGAAATACCAACGCTGCCATCAATAGCAGCACAATGTGGGTTCTTTCAAAATTTCAACCAAATTTTTTATTTCTTTTCATTTTACCATTACTTACAAAATTTCAAACTAAAGCATAAAAATAACATAAACACTTGAAAACTAAATAAAAAGTTAAAAAAATATTACTCGATTAATGAGTATAAAATCCTTCACATTGCTTATGTGTGTAATTCTCCTTATTAATATACCAACAAAAGAGTCCCCAATATGTGCATTCATTTCCATCATAATATTTGTTAAACCTATATTGCCCAATGTCTCACAATGTTTAACAATTATATTTGTTAAACATCATTATATCATACTTTATTTTGGAACCTCTTATATCCTAAGATAATGTTTAACAATTAAAGTCATAATGTGATATTTCCAACTGTATGATGAACTTGATAGTGACTCGGAGTATCATTTGCTTTAAAAGATTAAATAGTCTGTGATATCGCCCAATGTCTTACTCAAATACATGACACATAGTATAAATATTTGCCTTTAGACAAGAAAACTAACATATTTATATATAAGTCCAATCGAGAAGAAGGATTGGGAGCTGTTGTACTACTCTTCAAAAGACCAGTTGTGAGAGAGTTTGGAATATGGCGGAGTGGTGGATCTCATGAAGAAGTTGTTCATCATTGAGAGGAGCTTCCGTCACTATTGGCTCTGCCACCATTTTCATTCTTGTGTATACCTCCCGCTCATTGGCATATTATATTTGCTGGTGTTCTTGCTATAACACTTGAAGGGTTAGCATTCGACAACCATAAAAAACTGAAATCTATGATCTACAATTGTGAATTTTGTCTTGATGCAACTCAATTTTGGAAAATTTGAGGATGATTGGGTTAAAACATATAGCAAGCATTTTTAAGTTTTTATTGGTCAAGTATAAAGTTTAATTCTTTGCACTACAATTCCTGAAGTAATTTTTTGGATATGCCCAAGAAGAATATGTGCACGCCTTTCGCACACAGTGCTCAAACATCACATGTGAAAATATTTTATCTCTGTGAAATGTTGATTCTACTTGTTAAAATCCTTATTTTTCTTTTACAATCCACTTTATTTATTTACATACATAAAAGACTTTCTATTTTATAATCATTTCTGTATCGTACCAGTTGAAGAGTTGAGTTAATAAAAAAATTATGGGATGTTCATGGTCAAGAGGCGAGTATTAGTCATCCTGGAATTTATATGTCAAACACTATACAGCAAATGTATAATTGTACTAAAATATTTTAAAACTTTTACTAATTATGTATTGCACTTACTACGAAGATACACCTCAATTTAATGAACATGAAAGGTCTCCATTCAATGTAACTACGTAATGTCTACTAATAGCGTAAAAATAAGTCCAAAGATTTATTTAATATCAATCCATTATATATTAACTTTTTAACAAACAAGAAAGGAGAAAAGCAGACGGTGTTCATTACTTCTTGGGGATTGGAAAAATTAACATAGATATTTGCCAGCTCTATTAGTAGTTCTAAGAATCGATTTCCATGTCTTGTTTTTCCATTGTTCTTATAGTACAGTTGTTTGAAAAATCATTTTAAGAAAACTAAAACTTCGGTAGCACCCCTAATATGAGATATTTAGCCAGTGCTATTCTTTGGGCTTGTTTGGTTTTCTTTCGAGGATTTATTTTCAGTTTCCAGCATATTCAATGAGTTTTGGGATATTTATTGATTTTTGTGTGAAAATTGAAAATAATTTTATATAAATGATTACAGATTGAAATTTATAAAGAATTTAAAAATAAAAATAAATTTGATTGAATGTATTTTTGGTGTATTTCTGCACGACAAGATGTGCAGAAAATTAAAATTCTATTTGATTTTGTATTTAAATTGCATTACTTTATTGGGTTTTTGTTTATTATAATATTTGTGTTGTTATTGGTGGACCCAACTTTAAATATTTCAAATAGTTGTTGTATGAGAGTGTAATGAAATGTAACATGTGGGCCCATTGTTAGGCTGATGGGATAAAATTTGGAGTAGGGTTTGGTAGCCTTCTTTTCACCCTTCGAGAGGCCTCGCTCCTTCTTCTACCAACATTTTTCCTATTTCACCATTCCCGCTTACACGCCCAAGCTCTTATTCTTGCTTCAAATTTTCGATGAAAATAGCTTGTGTTTGGTTAATGTAATCGAGAATCCTTTTTCAAGAACATGTTTATCGTCGCATATTGTAACTAAGAGATGCATATTGTAACTTAATACAATATAGATGTCTATATAATTACTACATAATAAATTGCACAGTAATGTAAAAAAGTATGCACAAGAATTGCACAACAATATTATTTGATACGTTCAAGTCTGGATTTCCTGTATCCAATGCATCACTAGTGCGTGGTTTAACCTTGTGATTAAACTAATTCAAAGTCTATGTATGTAAATCACCATATTTCAGAAAAATCTCCAATACATATTAACATTCATATAATTTTAGTTATTCCTCCCGAAACTATCTTGTCCAACATCTCACAAAGGGTAATTTTTTCCTTTAAATATTTATAATATCAAGCACTGAATATCTTGTCTTTTGGGCTAATCATTTAACAATTAAAGTCATATTATGTATATCTCCAACATTTAATTGGACTTGACGGTGACTTGAAGGATATTCCATTTTATTTGGTTAACTAACATTATGTCTTCCCACAAAGCAACATGGAGCGCATCTGAGAGAGAGTGATTTGAACAGTATTGCATTAAGAATGTTGTGTAACATATCAAAATAGTACTATATGCTTTTTGTGAAAGTGCATTTGTAATTCTTTCATAATTAGTGCGGATAAAGTGATTCTATTTACTGTTCTTTTATATACTTACTATGCTCAAAAATCTTATTATTGTAGATCTTATTCCATATTCATGTGTAACATGATAAAGTGCATTTGACAATGAAATAGTAAATATCAAAGAATTTTATCCACAAATACAATGAGAATGAAAAAAGACTCAAGGAAGCACGGATTGTCTTTTAAAATCCTAATTACTAATTTCTTAGATATTTGTTTTACACACATGATTTTTTTAGGAACTAGGACATGCATATTATAACGCAAATACACTATATGATTAAATTATGCGTTGCTTATGTATGTAATTCACCACACTTTTCTTTTTTGTCGTTTTTCTCTTCCTCCGTCATTTTCATTTGGGAAGTCAACCCACCTCCTAAGTCCTAACCCCAAACCTGTTTGCTCGCTTCATTACACTAGCTCCCTGGCGAACAGGCTGTGGCTCAAACATATCAATATGTAAACATCTTATTGGGTTAAGACATTGAGAAAACATTAATGTTGGCCAGTTGGTTATGAAGTTTTCTAAAGTATTATCTTTACTATTTGGACTTTGTGTTGTATTGTTCTATATACAAAGTATCGGAACTAATTTTGAATGCCTACATATGCATTTTTAAATTTAACAAAATGTCATGCTAGATGTTATGGGGTAATAAGTAAATGATACAATAATAATATATATTTGATGTCGTGTTTTCTTCTTAAAAGTGGCCTTTTTGAAAAGTACTTGGATCTTGTGCACTAATCCCGCACGTCATATTCTTTTCGATAGACAACAGAAGTATTATCTTTTGTTATCTCATGCACATGCTCTATTTATTCATTAAATATATCTAATATGAAAAATCCCATCTTCCATGATCTACAATCATTAAGAATTCAAGAAAGAGATAGAAACTATACACACAAATATATAGATTTACTTACTTCACCGCAAAGGACTACATTTATGGGCAATGATAGAATATCGATCTTTAACTCCCGAGAAAAAAATTCAATAATGGAAACAATAACATATGTTTCAGAAAAAAAACTAACCTCAATCAAACACTGCGTAAGGTAACTGTAATGGGAAAGCCCCATATTCCTTGTTTTTTTATGCTTTCAATCTTTTCATAAACCGAGAAAGCATTACATGCAATAATATTTTATTATTATTTTTTAATTCACGGGGAAGTATTACCTGAAATGATGATTTTGCCAATTTTTTTATTGGGCAAGTGAAATGCTTTCCCTATGATTTTTTTAATTTTATTTTATAATTACATAGGTAACGCCATCCACTTTAAAATGAAATAGTGCTTACACATTTGTAGAAAGAGGGCTAAGGCTCACTTTTCCTTTTCGCCATTTTCCTTTTCCTCTGCCCTTCTCATTTGGGATCTCAACCCACCTCCTATGTCCTAACCCTATGCCTTTCTGCACACTTCACAACACTAGCTTCTTGGCGAGGGGGCTGTGGCTCCAACATATCAATACATTAACATCTTATTGTATTAATACATTCAGTATGAAGTTTTCTAAAGTATTGCCTTTACTATTTGGAGTTTGTGCTATATAGTTTTGTATAAAATGTATCGTGAATGCCTACTTATTAGATTTAACAAAATGTCTTGCCTAATGTTATGGAGTAGTAACTATAAGAAATAAATATAATATATATATATATATATACGTGTCATTATATCGCAATACATTAATGTTGCAACAAATAAGGGGCAAAGGGTGTGACATCTCAATTCGAGAACACATTTGACATCTTTTGCGATAATCAATGACAAATTTTGAACCTGAAAAACATGGACCCTTCCTAATAAATGTTAAACTTAAAAAGAAAATTTGAAGGATAATTAATAGCTTGTAGTCATTTATTAATTCTTTCATAATTTGTGTGAATCAAGTGAATTGCAGTGCTCAATTACAATATTTTCAAAACCGAATCGGACCGGTCGGTTTAACCAGGAAACGGAGGTCGGTCCGATCCGATTTTGTTCAAAAACTGTTTTGACCGGTCAAAACCTGTCAACAACCGGCCAAACCGGCCAGAACTAGTTTTGACCTGTTTTTATTTTTTTTTTTATTTTTTGTTTTAAATTTTTATAAAGGTTTAAATTTGATATTTTGTTATATTTATGTGATTATTTGAACTTTATGTTTTGTTATATGTGTTTTTATGTAACTATTTATTTATTTTTACATTTAAAATGTATTATATAATAATTAATCTATTATATTATCATTTTATATAAAAAAAATAAAAAAATAAAATTAATTTTTATTAAATTGATTCGACCGACCGGTTGAACTGCTAATTTTAATAAGATCGGTTTGATTACCGGTCCTATTATGAAAACATTGCTCAATTATATACATATATATTGTATATTCTTGAAAATGTCACCCACATAAATTTTATTTTCATATTCATCTTTTACATGATAAAATGCATATGCGAATAAAGTAACTATAAGTATCAAAGAATCTCATCCACACATGCAATAAAAATGAAAAAATATTCAAAACACTATAGATTATCTATTAAAACCCCAAATTCAATTTTCTTTTGTATTGCTTGCGAGCTTGGGGGACCATTGCAGTCATTCCAACAGTACTTTTTTGTCCTATTATCAAGCCAAATCAAGTTAATAACGTCTTTGAGCTTGAATTCCCAACTATATGGCTAAATCAGGTTGATCAAGTCTTCGAGCTTGAATTCCCGACTATATGCTAAAATCATTCTTTGTCAACATGAGAAGATATAAGGTTGTATTTGATGTTGGGTTTTCTTCTTAAAAGTGGTCTTTTCGGAAAGTACTTTAACCCTATGCACTAATCTCGTGTGTCATAACCAAGTATTATCATTTGATATCAAATGCATGAATACTATTTATTCATTAGATCCTATCTAATATGAAAAATCCCATCTTCCAAGGTCTACAATTATTAATAAATTAAGAAAGAAATAGAAATCATACCCACAAATATATAAATTAACTTGGTTCACCGCGAAGGCCCATGTTTATGGGCAATGATAAAATATCCATCTTTATTACCCTAGAAAAAATTCAATAACATAAGTTTTTTAAAAAAACTAACCTCAATCAAACACTGGATGAGGTAACTATAATATGAAAGCCCTACATTAATTATTTTTTTATGTGTTCACTTTTTTTAAAACCAGAATAAAAAGCATTCTATGCAATAATATTTTCTCTTTAGTTTTTAATTCATGGGGAAGTATTACCTAAAGTAATGATTTTGCCTTTTTTTAATACCGAGTAAGCATAATGCTTTCCCTTAAATTTCACAATTTTTATTTTAAAATTACAAAGGTAATGCCATCCTCTTTAAAAAAATTAGTGCTCACACAGTAGTAGAAAGAGGGTTGAGACTCACTTTTACTTTTCGCCGTTTTCCTCTTCCTCTGCCATGTTCATTTGGGACTACAACCCGCCTCCTAAGTCCTTACCCCAAGCCTTTCTGCACACTTCACAACAGTAGCTTCCAAGGGAGCAGGCTACGGCTCCAACATATCAATACGTGAACATCTTATTGGGTTAAGACATTAAAAAACATCAATATTGACTAGTTGGTTATGAAGTTTCCTAAAGTATCGCGTTTAATATTAGGACTTTGTGCCGTATTGTTTTGTATACAAAGTATCGAAACTAATTTTGAATGCCTACATATGCATTTTAGATTCAACAAAATGTCATGGCTGATTATTATGCACCAATTGGAGAAGGTGCACTCCCAATATCAATTTGCTGTTTTTGCTATCTTTCTCCGATTGGGTCACCTGCACAACATGCCGGTGTGACTCAACGTAAGAACTCCAACGCTCAAGTCAGTTAATGTTCTCTTGGAGAAAATTAAAGGCAGACAGATATATATGAATTTTAGTTATGAAAAGTGTATCCCTTGATATGTCATGCATTCTCTTATTTATAAATGTTAAGCAATGGAAAAAAAGATATTTCAAACCTCAATTTGTTGTAACGGATTACTATACACGTATCCATATTTTCTAATTTACCTTTTTAAAAGATTCCCTGTCCCTTTTCGACCATAACCATTTTATCTTAATTTTCTGCGTGAACCTATCCGACTTGGAGATCAGTAAGCTTCTCAATGGTGATATAAAACGTTTAACAGGTCATTCCATTCTCATGGCCCATGTGCTGAGCTAACACATCTGTTCACCCAACTTCAACACTATAGATGAGAGTTTTGTGCATCCATACCTTAAATTTTCCATCCCGACCTGACCTACTTCATATTAACTCATTCCTAATAGCTTGAGTTATTTCAACTCCAACTTGTCCTAATCCGAGCTACGCGAATCTTTCTCGACTATACCAGCTATTCAGGTTCATCCTGACCTATATCTGCTATCCCGACCTATATTACTTCAGCTATACAGGTCCATCCCGACTTATACCACACCAACTACGTAGGTCCGTCCCAACCTATACCACATCAGCTAGTCCTTTACTCTGCCTGACTTTCAATCTCTGCAAAACAGACAGAGTATAAAAAATATCTTGATTATTAGGGTTGACGTAGGCCTCTTTTCAAATTCCAACCTTTTAGGTTTCGCGCCCATTACTAAACTTTTAATGCTTTAGTCTTTTCAACTGACTATTCTCATCCAACCATACACGTGCCCCTATCTTATCATCCATGGCTATAATTTCTTCTGCCTGTTCGACTGCAGCCACCTCACTATAAAAGGGTCGTTCTCTTCCACTTTCTTTTTCTCTTTTTTTCTGTAATTTTTGCTCTCTGGCGATCCTTCTCGTGTTCTTTCGACAAATCTTCTTTTTTCCCTTCAAAAAGCCAAGTAAGTCTTCTGACTTTTGCTTATCCATTTATTTCACCATTTTTCCCTTTTACATACTTGGTTTATTTTTTTATGTCCACATCTCCTGAATCTCCAGACCCTCTATCGTTTATTCTCCATCTTCTTCCTTTCAGAGTTTTCATTCGTGAATTAGTACTGGAATTATCAACCCATCACCCTTCCGAAATTAGGATGGCTAATCCAGCTAATCACCCTACTTATATGACTCACGCCACCACCCTATTTGAGATAAGCCTAACAAACCTTGAGAGAATGTAGAAATACCTAAGGAATTCAATGTAGTCCTTCCAGGCCCTCACGACCGACCTCACGACCCACCTTCTAGTTATGTGACTTTCTTTGTAGACCAACTAGAGGCCGGCCTTAGATTTCCTATTCCCGACCTATTCTGTCGTATCTTTAAGAGCTTTGGTATTCCTCTGATGCAGCTCGTTCCTAATTCTTTTCGACTTATGGTTGGTTTTTAGATAGTAGTTAGCTACTTCGGATAAGTACTAAACCATAAGTTATTGCAGGCTTTTTTTCATACTAAGACTGCTACGCCAGGCCTCTTCTATTTTACTTCCCGAGGAGCAGCTAAATTTCTGAAGGAGAAACCTAGCTCCCTTAAGGGTTGGAAGAAAAAATACTTTTATATTTCCTCACCTGACCCTTGGAACTTTCCTACCAATTAGATCACGGACTTACCTCATTAAGGTCGCATGCCCGAGCTTGACTCCGAAGCACTAGCTCGTCAATTAAACCACAACCCTTACCATGTAGGGTTGTTAGCTGATTGTTAGCCTTTACTCTACCATTTCCAACTGAGCCCCAAAGTTATCCCACTTTCTTAGCCTATAGGTACCTTCTTATTCAACTAATTGTTATAATCTCTCATTTGCCATATACTAACTATATAACTCTTTTCCAGTTCTACTGATGGAGTCTCGCATACTAGCAGCGTACCAGGCCTGGAAAGTCGCTGGAGGTTCAGGTCAGGCTCGAGTCCCCCTGACTAGCGCACCTCCGAATCAACAATGTGTTCCTGCAACCCACGCCTTATCCTCAGCCCCTCAACCACCCCCACCTACTTCCCTGCCTTCTGCCGCAGCTGCTGCACCCCTTTCCTCCCAAAGTTGAAGAAAACGCCCAGCCTTTGCAGGCGGTGGTAGCTCTAGTCCCTCCCAGCATCACCGTCTCAATGCCCCTACTTTCTTAAACTCCTTCTTCTTTACCAACAGCTTGGTACTAGAGATTCGGGATGGGAAACTTTACATTGAGTGGCTCCAAGGCGTATCCAACTCCATAGATCAGCATATCTTAGGATCTATGGACTATGACGCCAAGGTGGGAAATCTTGCAGATCATGCCTCTAAGGTAATGTTTACTTCTTAATTCATCTCATTTATCCTAAAGGTTGGAAATTTTTCTAATCGCCTTTTTCTCTAGGCCATATTGTATCTAAGCTCTTTGATAGTCGATATGCGATCTAGATTATCTTTTTCAGAGGAAGATGAGCTCAGGCAACAATTAGAAGATCTGCAACAGCAGTTACTGCATTCTCAAGCTCACACCAACAAATTGGAAGCAGATCTTAAGGTAGCTCGGGGTAAAACTTGCTTCCCTGGAGGAAAAACTAACTGTATTGGAATGAGATAGAAACACCATGGAGAATCAAATGTTGAAGGCCATTAAGGAGGCTTAGGTCTCTCGATGGGGCTTGGTGTTCGTGGGACCATTTTGCAAACCCAATTGCACATTTTTCACAATCATTTTTTTTTCAAAAACATTGATTGGAAGTATTGTATATTCTGAAATTGACTTGTCATTGATTTCTAACTTACTATTGGACAATGCAGTAAATTAAGATTTTTGTTACTCTCAATATATTTGAAAATGGTAAACTCAATACTCTTAAAAATGATATCAGAACATTCCCTAAAATTGAAACCAGTTTGGACGATTCCTACATAACAAATTTAAACATGTTACATAAGATAGGCCACACTTAACAATCTTTTAAGAAAATTAACTAGACCTTAGTATACTAATTGAAGAGGGACTCATTTACATGAAAAAAGGACTAAAGTACTCTTTTCGATCACCTGATGAATCTTTAAATTTATATCAAATATTCTAATTATTTAATTTACAACCAGTAAACCTAAGTATTTTACTCTTTTCAATATTGAAGATTATAATTATTGGAAGTAGAATATCTATTATAATTTCCTCATAAATTAACATCTTTGCCATTATTTAATGATAGTTAAGTTGTAATCAATATTGAAACGATCATAATTGATAATGATGAAATCATAATTACTTATGATTTAATTAGTTGACATTGATTGGATAATTATTATCTTGTACAAGTTTTAATTGAATTTATTGATTTACTTTCTATGAATTAATTACCTAGTTTATCTTGTGCAGATTTAGTTAGATTGCATTGATGGAAAGATTTTATTTACAAAGATAAGTTGGGATCCTTTTCTGTTAAGGAAATAATCTTGACATATCTTGTATTATTCTATGGAACGTATGTAGACACTTTGAAGTGGAGATTCGAACTTAATTAATATTGCATATATACTCAAAGATTGAAGATGCAATACACGCCTTTGGAGAGAAGAAGTGCACAGCTTCAAGCTTTGGGAATTGCTCTTGTTTTTATTTACTCTTCGGGAGAAGAGGGGAATTGCTCTTGTTTTTATTTACTCTTCGAGAGAAAAGGGTAAGTCATTTGGGAGATAGGTATATTTTTCGGGAGAAGAATTTGAAGATTTTTTGGATAAGGTCGGTCTGCCGTATGAAGGAATTTCAACATTTAAAGGAGTTCAACAGTGCATACTTAAAAGTTCAGGGGATCTCACTGAAACTTCACTAATTGATTTGTTCAAGAGCGACGTCATTAGTAAAGAGGAAGTCTTTATATTTTGAATAAGTCACATTATTGGCAATTGGTTTTTTGGAGAAGAATGTTATCCCATGCTATAATATTGGTGATTATAGGAATAGGACTACAGGGATTGGATTAGGAAACACTAGCACAAAGTAAGGCAGTAGAAGTCAAGATTTGGACATTCTAAAGGTTTATACAAAGAATGGCAATGGCCGGATTCAAACATGGCCCCATAATGAACCCGTCCTTTTTGGAGCGGGTTTAAACTCAGATAAATAAATTTTGAGATGGGTGCGAATTTAAATTTTTTAAACCTGTTCAAGTTTTGGGCGAGTAACTAGTTCGCCTAGCCCCGTCCCGTATATATTTAAGTACTTCTTAAGGGCAATAGGGTTTTCACTTTCTTTGTCTTATAATTTCGTAGCAATCATCCTTTATTGTCATTTTCTCTCTCTCTTTCTTCATTTCCTAAAGCATCTCATTGAATCCCAAATTCGATAGAGAGAATAACCATTTCTTCCACCTTAGTGTTCACCAAGATCTAACATTTTCTCTCTAAAAAATTTTCACATAAACAGGAATATTTTTATTTTCAGAACCCAACAAAAATCAAATAACTCTTCTTTCTGATCTAGTCTAGTTTTTATGGAGTCCCAGGTGTTCTAAAAGTAGTGTTGTTCCGGAGTCGAGCAGTGGGTACGCTAGCGAGGGGTTGATTTAGCCTGGTCAGTTGTGGTAGGGACTCGAGGAATTCACATCCAAGTGTGAAAAATTATGATCGGTGTTCCGGTGTTTTTCTCTAATAGGTGCTAATAGCGGGTCCGAGTCTAATGGGTTAAACCCATTGGGTACTGGGTGCAGGGTTGATCTTAAGTCCTCTTCAACCTTGGCAGGATGGGTCTAAATCTCATCCCAAATTCACTCCATTGTCCTCCCTAAAGCTGTTATTAAATACATGGGACTGACCCATCAGCCTATTGGCCCAGCCAAAGGTGCTACATAGCCCAGCCCACAAACAGTAACAACTGGACTGAACCCACCCCAATGTATATAGCTTTGGTCTTATTGGCGTGGTGTTGGGCCAACTCAGCTAAATGGCACAACCCATATGACCCAAACCCATCCAAGGAGCGGACCGGGCGAAGATGGCCCAAATTTTTTATTTATTTTTTCCCTTGATTTTACTATTTTGATGTTCTACTCACTTTTCTTTTTTAATTGTTTTATGTAAGCATTAAAGACTATTGCTCCTTGACATAGTAAAATTTGAAAAAAAATCATATTACCAGGGTAACCTCACTTGTATTTTTCAAAAATCTAAAATAAATAAACATAATATTTACATATAGCGCCAACAAGATCTATTACAAGTGCCAAATGAATGCAGATAAGATCAATGCTCCTACAACTCCCCCGTCCCTTGCAAAATAGGATTGCACCATAGCGCTTCTGTATGTGGGGAATGGATGGCCCTATCTCCCCCACCAATGGCATTGATCTCTTATTTTTGCAATTTCTTATATAGTGAAATGGGTGGAAATGGTTTATTACTCAAGTTCAGAGGTGAATCCATCCATCTATGGATAGGTTGGCAAGCTCCACTAAAAAAGACAAGCCGGACTAACCCAGCATCCCACTTGTAACTAACTGCTCCTAATTATGTGATCGCTTTGGGGAATATGAAATAGAGGACAGGACACCAGACTAATAGCGAAGCTCTATGTCGACCATTACTTGAGACCGGACCACGTCAAAATGGCCCAGGTATTTTGTTTATTATTTAACTTGATTTTATTATTTTCACATTTTATTCACTTTTTTTTATATATATTTGTAGAATTGAAAAACTTGCTCCTTGAAATA
>JAGSPU010000047.1:0-43271 GCA_019321725.1 Paulownia fortunei | reverse complement strand
CTAAAGCTCCATATTGATTATTCATGGCAGTAAATGTAATAGGAATTTTAAAAGAAATGGAAAAGGAAAAAAGATAAAACAATGGTAGTGTGAGGACACGAGGGCAGTAAATGAAAGCATGAGAGGATGTGGGGTTGAGGGGGCGGGGGCAATAGCCGACAATTGCCGTCACGCGTTGAAGCAATTGTCGGGGCCTGGCGTGCAGCCCCAACGATACCTCTGCGGTAGCCGCCCCCGCTCTTCTCAGTGTAATCATTATATGTTCTTTCTCCTTTACTCTTATCAATGTTTCAAAATTCGCACCATTTTTAAAATTAAAAATTATTTATAAGTGTTCGTTCGTTTCATTAAATAAAAAGTATCTTTTTATTTTTTATTATTTAAAAACTTAAAATTCATTTATTTTAAGTGTTTTTCTAAAAAATATAATTGTTTTCAAATGTTTTTTTAAACTTTTTTAAAATTTATTAACATCTTTTCATATACTTAATAATATTTAATTTTAAATATAATATTATTTTACGTCTCTTCATAAAAAAAAATAGCATGAAACAAATATATTCTCATTTACAAATCTATATTTAGTTAACATAGAAATTAATATAATTAATTCATTCATATTTTTATTTTTATATAAAAAATAGTAAAAATATTTTCAATAATAATTGTCCTAAGTCCTTTTCAATTGCGCAGAATGCAAAACATGCGTAGTTTAAAAGGAATAAAGTAACGTAACATTAGAGTTGTCAACGGGTGGATGTTTATTGGCATTTCATTTGAACTACATCTCAATAAAATCCAATTTACATCCAATCTTACTTGATTCTACCATATTGCATTAAGATATGACAGTACAAGCAAATCCTAACAAATAGAAAAGAGTCATGATTGTATTCCTTTATTATATGTAATATTCTAGTTAATATAAACAAATTATTTATGCTATTATTTCTTTGTTAATGCAAAATTATAGTTCAAAATGATTTTTGATACGGATCCAAATTCGGGTTATGAATTTGAATCCATTCAAGACTATAAAGAATCTATTCAGACCCGAATTTGGATTTGGGTAGAGATTTGAGCACATAAATTTGGTTCAAATATAGACATCCTATACCAAACAAAGTATCCGTTTGTATAAATGAACAGTGACTAATATGATTCAATGGGTTCAAGATCCGCCAACATTAAAACCTCACGATCTCGTTCATTTATGGTGTGCTCTACTTAATTACATATTCCCATATCCCAGAAATGTATTTCAGCATGAGCATATCAAGAAATCCATTTAAAATACATGCTTAAATTAGGAAAATCAGAATCTTATCTTCATTAATTACCCATGGCATTCATTTCCTTAATTAATCCCAAAACTTCTTTTTTCTGCGCAGATTTTACATGCCCAACAGATCTTCTTCCCTTTCTCCTCAGCTCAATTATGGAAAAATGAATTCTTTCCCATTCTTTCCCGCGTTGCAGCATGGAAATATCTCTATATATGCATGCAAAGGAGCACCTCCACCATAAAAACAACCCTAGCTAGAGGGCTCTCGACCACCCATCCTCAACGACCAGAAAAGAGGAGAGAAAAAGCATAGAGAAAACAAGAGAGATATATACTTGTTATTGTAGTTCAACATTTGCAAGAAGAGATAATTTTCATCTTCCGTAAGACAGCGTCAGCAAGAGACAAATAAATTATATCAAGAGTTAGTGTGTGTTTTTATAATGGATGTTATTAAGGTTCTGATGCTCCCATGGTTAAGTTATGGTCACATTACATCCTACCGAGAGTTGGCCAAGAAACTTAGCAGCAGGGGTAAATTCAAAATATACTTGTGGTCTACCCCAGCCACACTCAGTTGCATTGAGAAAAAGATCACTCAAGAAATGTCACAGACCATAGAACTAAAGCCCCTCCTCTTGCGAGAGCGTCAAGAGCTTCCTCGTGAGCTTCACACCACAAATGGGCTCCCACCCCACATACGTGAAGAGCTATTCCTGGAGGAGGCCTTCGAGTTTGCGGTCTCTCATCATTTCCCAGGAGAAGAAGACAAGCCTGATTTGATAATCTATGACTTTCTCCCGACATGTGCTCCTTTGATAGCCAAAGATCGAAATATCCCAGCAGTTCAGTTCATCACTAGCGTTTCTGAGATGTTTTGTTCCAAGTTCCCCCTTTATATGTCTCAATTTTCTCGGTCTTATTGTGATTGTGATGCGTATTGGAACACAGATAGGTATCTTGAGTCGGTTCGGAAAGAAAAGTGGCTGGACGAGATTGTTTTGATCAAAGGGTTTAGGGATATTGACAGAGATTACATTAAATTTGTTAGTGTTTTAGTAAATGGCACCAGGTTTGTCCGAGTTGGTCCATTACTTGAAGAGCCTAGCCCTGAGGATGAAGACGACGATGATGTTTTGTCATGGCTAGACAAGAAAGAAGGAAATCCACAGTTTATGTTGCATTTGGGACTGAGCATTTTCTCACTAGGGAATATATAGCTGAGATTGCTTATGTGCTAGAGCTTAGTAAACTCAATTTCATATGGGTTGTGAGGTTTCCCAAAGGTCCAAATGGTCAAGACAATGGATATCTAGCGAAAGCATTGCCAAAAGGGTTTCTTGAGAGGGTTGGAAATAGAGGTAAGATTTTGGAGAAGTGGGCCCCACAGACAAAGATCCTAGGACATCCAAGTATTGGAGGATTTGTGAGTCATTGTGGGTGGAATTAAGTGCTAGAAAGCATGAATTTTGGGGTCCCTATTATAGCAGTGCCAATGCGCCTTGACCAGCGGAACAATGCTTACCTTGTGAGACACGTGGGTGTTGGAGAGGAGGTTGAGAGGGGCGAAAATCAAAGGATTTATAGTGGAAAATTGGCTTCAGTTATAAAAAATGTGGTGATGGAAGAGGATGGAGGATTTTTTAGGCAAAAGGCTGCTGATATGAGGGAGAAACTCAGGTCCAAGGGAGATCATAAAGAGATTGATGAAGTTGTCAAAATACTGGTGGGGCTTTACGAAAAAAGAAAAATGATCGTTCAACCAAAAAAATAGTTCATGCTGAAATTATAAACTATCTAATGTAAATGAATTCTCCATCTCTCTCTCTCTCTCTCTCTATATATATATATATATATATACACACACACACACACTAAAATATCCCTATGATAGTATTATTTTTATGGCAATTATGTAAATTAACATTGTTTTTATCTTGAATTTAGATTTTGATATTATCTTAAATATGAATAATATCAAATTGAAGCCTTAAACTTGTGATAAGATCTGTTAAATTGCCTAAACTTTGTTTCTTGAATTACTAAATTCCTAATTGATTTTCTATTTACATTTCTTAGTCTCACCAATCATCCTATTTCTATTACAAATACTGGACAAAAAGAAAGAAGAATCACAACATGAATAAAAAAATAAAAATGTTAGTTCCATGTATTGATGCTAAATAAAAAAGAAAACAAATAAAGGTATTTATGTGTTAGAATTAAGATATGTTATGATACTTTATTTTAGTTATCTTTATACGAAGAATATTCGTGTCAGTAAGTGCTTTATCATAACTCATAAAATTTATTGTACAAACTTAAACTTATAAATCAAACTTTAACATCACATCGATAGACACTGATAACATTTCTTGTAAAATATAGGAGTATAATTGTTTGGTAGAAATTCTACCGAGACAATAAAAATTGAAACAATGAGCAATATTTTTTTGTATGAATCAATCTTTTCATTTGCTTGTGAGTCTTATCATTTCACTCTATAAATTAATTTTTTAAGAAATTATTTCAATAAATTGATTCACAAGGTCCAATGAATTGAGTAGTTATTTTAAATGATAGAAAATTATTTTTAAAACATAATTCATAGTTTAAGATATGAGTTTATTCCAAAAAATTTTTTTGAAAATTATTAAAAAAAAAGTATTCAAAAAATGAAAGTACATTAAAAGTTAGTATTTTTATCGTGTATTATAAATTTAAGTATTATGATGAAAAATGATAATTAGTAAAATAAAACATCCTACGTAGTTAATGCAAATAAAAATAAAAGTTAAAAAGCAAACTTTGTAGATTCTTTGTATTGTGTTTTACTTTTTTTGTTTATTTCCTTCTTTTTTTATGTCATACGAGTATTTATTTTGTTGGAGAAGTAATCTAAGACAGGGAAGGGGATGTGAGGAATAAATTGTAATAATATATATAGTAAATATAATTCATATCATAATATGGTGCTTGATTTTGGTAAAAAAAATAATCTAGCTAGGTTACTTGAGTATTTTTGATCAAATGTGAAGCTGTAAGGTTTTTTTTTTTTTTTTACTTGTTGCTTTTGTAATAAATATCTATGAATATTATACTAATTAAGAAAAATAAATACTATTACAAATAGAAAAAAGCTACTTATCAATACTTAGCATGTAAAATTATTAAAATCTCATCATATATACTTTGCAAGCCACATACACAATAATATTTTTGAAAAATATGTCAAGATAACTTCTCTCGAAGAATTTTAATTAATTCTTACTTTGTTTTATATAATATTTTTGTCATTTGTCTTTTTCAGTGGTTAATATGATAGCATATTTAACCATTTATTTGATGTCTTCAAACTCTTTTTAAATTTTTTAGTTGTAATTTTTGAATGGTGTATGTGCATAGGTACTTGTAGTATGTTATACTATGTTATCATATATTATATTTTATTTTCTGTAAGTACTAAATACAAATTCAATTTTCATTGAAGAACATTTGTTTAAGCAAAAATGTAATGGACTTTTAAAGTTTTGATCTCTATTTTGCGTTTTTATATTTGATCATATAGAAAAAATGAATTTTGAAAATTGACAAACATATTTTTTTCCTAATATGAAATAATCTATACAATTATAAATTTTCAATTTTTTTTAAATCCAAACCAAAAAAATAGTCGATGCTATTAGCCATACAGTAATATACACCAAAATATTAAACCATTGCCTCTGAGCGTTTTGAGGGCTGAAATGGTAACATTGGGAGGGAGAATGCGAAATGTGATGGTCTTGGCTGCGACAAAAATCAGACAGATGAATCAGTTTTATTGCTGAGAGATGCATTGAAAACAATGGTCCTGCGAATTCAGAGGCGGAGGGAGTGGGGCCGACTGGGCCCCTCTCAATTTTTTAAAAATATATTTTTTATTTATAAAATTTAATAAAATTAAAATATTTGTCCCTTTTTAAATTATGAAATTATCTTAACTGCCTTTATTCAAATTTTTATAATCTTATTTGAATATATAAATTTAAAATTTTATTGGAAACTTCATTTTTTCGAAATTTTAGATGTTTTTTATTAATATAAAATTTTAAAAGATATTTATACTATTAAAATTTTATTATGATTTTGTCACAAATATAGTTTATATTAGTAAAAAAAATACTTATTATTATTAGTTTTAAACTTATTTGATGTTTTCATAATACATTTCATTTGGTTAATGATTATGAAATAATATTCAAATGTTTACAATAATTTTTTGAAGCAAGCTTCACTGATAAATTTATTTTTTGACATGTTAATATATTAAGAATTTTTTTATAATGTTAAGAATTATTTTTATTTAAACAATAGTTCACTTTACAAATAAAAATAATTAAGAATTTTATCAAATTTTTAATATATTTTTAATTCATTATTTTATTATAATATTTTTCATTCACATTTATATAATTTATTTATTTTATTGAGTTCCCTTTGTCTAATACTTTGTCTTTTATTTACTTTTCAATTTTGTTTGGTCCAATAAAATTAGATTCTCATTTTATTTTTTATTACGATTTGAAATATGATTTAATAACCTCACAATTAGAACACTAAAATTATTTTTTTTGTTGAAATTTTTTTCTCAAATAATCTTTTATAAATGTATAACTACTTATATAAACTACATTTTATTTGAAAAATATTTTTCTTTTTTCACACTAATAAGATAATTTTGAACACTTAATAATGATTTATATGATTGTAATAAACTGTGAGAATTACTTTAATATTCGAATTATATTTTTTAATTTTATAAGTTAGTTTTTGTTTTGTGTTATATTGAATTAGAATTCATTTTTATTTTTATTTATAATTTATTTATTTTTTTGTTCGAATACTTATACATATATAATATGTATGAAAAATTTATGTATAAATATCATATTTTTATTTATAGTTGTACTTACTTTTTAATAATTAATTAATAAAAAATATTTTCATAGGTTAAAAAAAAAATAATATTATATTTTTTTTGATTGAATTTCGCCCCAAGACTGAAATTCTGGCTCCGCCCTACTTGCGATGAAGTTATGTTGCTGGGGAAAGGTGGAAAAGGCGAAGGATGTTTGATCAGAGGATCATAGGCTAAGATTGAAAGGAAAAAGAAAGAAACCCTTTTTCTGATAAGCAATTTTGTTTTGATCATTTGACTAGCAATATTAAGTGTGATGTATAATGAAATTATTGGTACTTTACATAACATTTTAGGACATGGCCAATCTTATTTTTTGAGGTTTCTTGGAATCTTTTAAGAATTTAATGAAATGGAAAAGCTCTGCATTTTTTGGATAATTGGTTATATTTAGAGAGAATTCTTGGAAGCATGGAAAAGGAAGAATTTGCTTTTGTACGTTCATCTTAAAAGAAATTTATGGGAACTTTATTGCAGCACGATAGAGAGGGGAAAGAGCAGACAGGGGAACACGTTATCTCTAGAACCTAGGAAGATTTCTATGTCATATTAGTGATCCAGAATTTAATGTTTTAAAAGGATTATCCGATATGAATCTTGTGAGGATGGATAATTGTGACTTGGGGAAAAAATGGAATTTTCTATGCTTTCTATGTGAGAGTTCAGCTGGAAATTTCTTTGGCTGAATGCTTCATAATTTTTTTTTTTTTACAATTACTCTACAACTTAATGTTCATTTTGAAAATGCAAATTGATTGCCAAATAAAGATTTAAAAATTTGTATTTATCTTTAATGTAACATATTGTTATTTGAATATAGTAAGACATGTATATGGTATGTTATGGGATTCAACTTAAAAATATGAGTACTTTTATTTTTTCAATAAGTTGAATAAGTTTCGCATTGTAAGTTTGGTGTAGAAAATATACTATTTAGAACAAAAATTACGTTAAAATATAATTATGAGTTGGAGATGGTCTTATCTTGTATTTTGTGATAACAACATTTTTGGGGTTGTGAAAACTTGATAGAGGAGTATAAAAAATAATAGTAAAACTAAATTTATTTGAATGATTAAACTCTCAAAGCGTGAATCGAAATGACATGCCTTGTAAATGTGTTATACTAGTTTATTTTGAAACATGAACCTTCAATATAATGTAAGGCTCGTGAGTCTGATTGCCTCATCAACAGCTAGATGTATAATATATTTAGGTCACTTGAACCTCCCACAGGATTTGAGATAACAATTTCATTGATACTGTTATCAAATTACAGAAAAAGGCTGAATATACAATCATCTATCAAATTTCTCACTCAAAATCTGAAGAAGCGTATAACAATCAAAGCATATGTAATTCATCATTTGCGTGAAACAATGATTCCCCAGATTATAAACAGCACAAAAACAATTAAATGTCGTGAACTCTACAACAATGTGATTTGGAAGCAGTAGAAACTTACACGTGTGTTTTGCTTATTTTCAAATCAGTAAGAAGACTTAAAAACTTGCAATTACGTTTTGTATGATGTGATGGCCAACTCCGCAGCCTGAGTAACAGAACTTGATCCAGTAATCTTATCATCCATTTCAAAATATGTCTGAACTCTCCCC
The DNA here is from genome assembly GCA_019321725.1 of Paulownia fortunei. Classification (NCBI taxonomy): domain Eukaryota; kingdom Viridiplantae; phylum Streptophyta; class Magnoliopsida; order Lamiales; family Paulowniaceae; genus Paulownia; species Paulownia fortunei. Next base: position 35,410 of record JAGSPU010000047.1, on the reverse strand, counting down.
AACTGATTGGTTTGGCTTTAAGTTAGACACTCTATCTTTACCATCCCCAAGAACCATGGACCGAATATTAGCCCTGTGAGCTAACCTACCAATTTCGAATCTGAAACTTGACACGCTTTTAGCTGATTCCAGCATCATCCTCACCACAAAATTGAGACTCGCCGCCATCAGGGCTAGCCATCAATTCCATCAAATTGCTTCGAAAGCCCTATCTATTTCAAATTTTAATCTAGAATATTCCTTATTATTCTATTTATAATAATTATTTTATTTCGTCAAATATCTATTAACATATTAATACAATTATATATTGAAATTATATTTTATGTCTAGTTAATTAAATAATATACTTTATTAATATAATATAATTGATAATAAATTAAATAAAATAATTAATGATAAAATTTAAGTAGAAAAGTAAAAAATTGCATTAAATTAGATGAAAAAAAAATTCCAAAAAAAATAATTAAATTTATTGCAAATATTTATGTATATAAAATATAAAAATAAATAATTTTATTAAAAATATACAATTTTGGATAAAATTTAAAATTATAAAATATTTTTAAACAAAACAAATAAATTTAAATATTAAACAAAAATAAATAAATAATAAAATTAACTTAATTAAATTTTATAAAAATAATATTGCGATAAATTTGATGTAGTAGTATTGTTCACTGCACCAAAATAGCACCGGATGACTCAAGCTTGAGTTTTTTTTTTCTTTGTTTTTCTGTTTTAGCGCAGGAACAAAAACCCATGGTAGTGTAGGGACAACAAATGGAAGCACGATAAAGTGGGGTGGAGGTTTGTGGGCATCAGCCGACAATTGCCGTCACGCCATAGAAGCAATTGTCGGGGGGCTGGCGTGCGGCACCAACCATGCGTCTGCGCAGCCGCCCCCGCTTTTCTCTGTGTAATCATTATCTATTCTTTTCTTCTTTACTTTATCAACGTTTTAAAGATTCGCACCATTTCAGAAAATTAATTGGGTGAAGGGTGTATTATTAATTGGACTGTTAAATGAACTGAGGTAGTGATGTCATAATTATATCATAAATAGTAGTTATTATATATAAAATTAATTACAAAATATAAAAAAATTATAAAATATTCCAAGGTGTAGTAGAATATCCAGAAATCCAACTTAATAATTAACACATTTGTCAATAAAAATAATGAATTACTCATGGGTAAAATCAAGCCAATCTGATGGACTACTCATTCTTAAAATGATTTATATTTTTTTATATTGCAGTTTTTGTAATTAACGATTAAATGATCATATTTTTATAGGAGTGATGGCAAGGATTGAAAAATATTGTGAAATTTGGAACTCAGGGCATGTATTAATTAATTAATTAATATGACCTTAAAAACCAATCATAATTTGGGCATTTGCCTTGGTGATGATTCTCTTCATGTTGGGTTCAATCTGGATTTGCCTCAATTTGTTGTCATTTTAAAAAGATCCAAAATGGGTCGATCACATAACCCATCACAGGTCAATCGATTCACTGGTTGATTAAGGGTTTTAAGTGTTGGGCAAAAAACAAATTGGTTCTTGCCTTTTTTTTTGTTATGAGGTCAAAGCCGTACTACGTTGTAACCAGGATGGCGGTTCAACTTGTGAATGATCAGTTTGATTTGGGATTTCAGAACATTGTTCTGTATTCTTGCTCACCACTTTTATAATGAAATCAATATTACATCATCGCCACCAATAATTAGGGATCATAATTGGAGGAGCCAAATCAAATCATTCTCCATTTGATATGAATTTATATTATTACAAATAATTAGCGGAACTTAATATTTATATTTTCAAACTCGACTTGCTCACGCCCACTTAAATTTTTTATTTTTAAAATTTTATTATATATATATTTATATGATATTCTTTGAAATATATATATATATATATTAAAAAATAATGTATTATTTTTAAAAATATATATTTTTAAAATAATAAAATGAATACAATGAGTCTAGTAGGTTTAATTCATCGGATTTAGAGCGAGTCTCGAATTTAATTAAACTCTCATCGGGTTTAGAGCGAGTCTCGAATTTAATTAAATCCACCTTATTATTATCCTTACCAATGATTAAAGTTTCATTTATTGAGTATGATTCGAGTCATTAAATATAAAAAAAAAGTTAGAAACATATGAGAAAAATTATCCCCAATGATACAATAATTTATATTTGAAATAGTAGAATTACAAATTTGACAACAAATGAGCAAAAGTTTTTTGAATTTTTTCAGAAAAACTAAACAATACAACAGAAAATATTTTTGAGAATGTTGAAGATAAGTGCATGTGAATATTATATAATATGAAGGTATATTTATAATTGCTAAAGAGTTTTACAGAGAATAACACACAAATATTAGAAAAATGTGATCGTAAATTATTTTAAATCAACTAAAACTGAAAACATGTACACGGTCTTAGACTTATACAAGCATGCGAAAAGCTCGCCGCACGTGTGCTTGCGGGGCCTGATACATAGGTTCTTCTTATTTCAAGGAATATTGATATTTTTAAGGCATAAACCTACGTATCATATTTAATTTTAGTTTTTCATTCATTTGAAATTGAATTTTAACAATAAAAAAGTTATGCTCATCCACCTGCACAATAGATTACATTAAATAAAAAAAATCATGTGATAAATATGAGCCACTTAAATAATTGGTCAAGATTAAAATTAAAATTTAATATCAATTTCCAACATAAAATATGCATAACTTTAAACAATTAAATGGAAGTTATTTTTTAAGTTACATAATTAGAAATGAAAAGAGCAAAATCAATTCAAATCCTGAGAACTTTTTAATTGCGCAAACAGCAAAAAATGCTTAGTTTAAAAGAAATAAAGTAACATTAGTTTCAAATTCATAAATCTCAGAAAAAAAATAATTAAAAAAATGAGAGATACAAATTTAAACAAGAAAGACGACTTCTTGGATCTGGATACCTTTCTTACTTGTGGGCTTGTGCATTTAAGGACAAAGCAGCCCACTTTTAATTCCAAGGTGCCAAGATAACAGTATACTGCATTGGGACCATTATTGCTATTGGGATAACCCGATACTAAAACATTTACACATTACTAATTTAATAAATGAGGACCTTAATCAGAAGATATGATGTAAATTTTCATTGGGTTGTTGAGGATATATGTACGCTGTATGCATTTATTAATTGTAAAATATTCTATTATGTATAGATATAGATATTGATGATGCTGAAAATTCCAACAACAATAAAAAAAATTTTAATTGAATAATTGTTCTTTAATACACATAAGTCTTGTGCCGAATTAATTTGCAAAGTGTTGTGGAGTGCCCAATACAAATACTCCGATGCTTAAGTCAAGAGTCTCGATTAATCAATCAAGAAATCTCTATATATTAAATATGTGTGTGAAAAATTCTAAAAATCATACCTGAAATCTCATTTTATAGTGGTGCATCTTTAGGAAGGGATAGAGCAAATCCCCTAAAATATTGTTTACTAATATAAAATAATTTTTTTTCTTTTTAGAATTTCAATAATAATCATTTGTGTACATTCATTCTTAGTGCGAGCTCCTCACATCAAACTATACTAGCTCATATACATAAAAACACTTAAAAGCATATTCGACTATTCCAACTTGTATATATCCAAATTGATGGAGCAAATTTGAACCATATTCAGCTCTTAACGGGCTGATTAGCCCATTATCACCAGTAATCATCAAAACTTATAATACCTGAAAATATTCTTAATACTGAGCTCAGATTTAGCCCAAAGAGGCCAATTAGAAGTATGGTCAATTCCAAGTCACATCAACTAATCCCTACTCTATTTAAGTAGATACTGATTTAACAGAGTATCATATGAATCTGAAATGGAGTGGCTCTTTTGTACCAACCTTTATTATCTATCATTTCAATATTAAATGCGGCATGCTCCATAATTCACGCTTATTCTGATGCATGAAATCCCACACTTAATTTGAATTTGAAAAAGGCAGCTAGAGAAAAAGAGATGGAAGGGGAGCAAGAGAGGCGAAATAGAGGAGGAAGAATAAGCAGCACCAGAAAAAAATTGTTCAGTGAGTTCAGGTAATGGACTCCTATTGGATTCAACTTTCTTCTTTTGCTGCATTACCTTGCATCTCGCTGTTTTGTAATCCTAGCTTTCCCTCCTTTGGGAGTTTGTCCGACCTTAGATTTTAAGAAAAATTATAATTTTGGTTCTATAAATTGGTCTAGTTAGGGTTTTCGGGTGTGCCGAAAATCTTACAAAAATTAGTAATTTTAGAACAAATTTCATGAGAGAAATTTAATATGATCGAAAATTGCTAATATGGAAAAAATGGTGATTTTATGAAATTATAGGGAAAAGTATAGGGGAAAACTATTACCATGTGGATTCCAAGTAGAATTTTATTTCAAAAATATAAAATTTATCAAGTAAATAAATTTAAAAATATAAAATTCATTTTTTAATTATAAACCAATTTATTTTATTCTTTGATATTTAAAAAACAAAAAAAACAAAAAAAAACACATTCTTCATCTCCACTCAACCATCACCCCCACCCCACTTCCTACCCCAGAACCCGCCCTCCTGTCCACCACCGCTACTTGCCGCCACCATCCTGCCACAAGAACCATCCACCCCCTACACCCTAGTTCATCACCAATCCTTTAAAATTGGTACACTCCAAAATAAAGGACAAAAATTCTAAGTAGGTCAATATATAAGACAAGAATTATAATTTTCCCTTAGATTTTAGACAATAGCATGCTTTATATCCTTGACAATTTTAAGGGAAAAAAACTACATGTAATTTTGAAAATCCAACCATAGATGAAGCGATTTGACAAACAAAAAATCAGCTGTTTTTTAACTCAAATATTAATGACTATCTTGGTAACATACTGACATTACAACCATTGACAAAAATAATTCTTCACTAATTTATATGAAAAGGTTGCTTAAATTCTTTACTTGTTCGCATTAGTAATAAATTCTACTAATTTGCATTTTACAATATGGATACATGACTTCAGAAAACTCTTTTCTATGTGTTTGCCATGATATATATCTGTTGCTTACCCGGCCAAGATAAGGTTGCTGCAATGATGGGTGTGAAATTTGAAGACAAGAAGACTCAGACAAGCTGGTGAAGAAGATTAGTCACACGGATTTCTGCACATCATCTTCTAAAAATTCACTTAATCCTCATATTTTCATATGATTGTACATAGGAAAGTTGTGCACAATATGTTGATGCCAAAACGTAACCAGTATGATCATTCTTCTGTCTGGTCATAGTTGCTTGAATAATTTAGGTCCTATCCTCTCAAGATGGTGATCCTTTTGGAGTAGTGATCGATTTCTCATTCTTATTGTTTAACTATATTTTAATGATAAATATTACAATATACTTACATTATTGTTGTACTTAAAAGCATATTCATAAATATAGAAATTTGATATGAAAATATTATGGTTTGAATTCTTATTGCCATCATATTATGGTTGTCACACTTTTTTTAACAATTAGTAAAAAAAAAAAAAAAGACTATTAACTTATTGTATTGTACTCTGATTTTAGTTCCAAATATTTTTTTAATAAAGTTTTAATCATACATCAGACAAATATTATTCGACCATTAATGATTTACTTGCAAACATAAGATTAATAGAATATGCAATCTTGATATAATCACTACACAAATATGTTAATTTTAAGTAAACATCTAAAAAATTCAAAGACAATAATGGATGGAAAAATAAATCGATCAAAAAAGTTGATTGAATAAAGTATCTATAGATACAAAATTATATTTAGAACTTAAGTAATAATTGAACTAAGTAAATTTTTAATGTATAAACTAGGAAAAATTACAAAATAAGTTGGCCTAACTAGATATTTGATCTTTTAATTTGTTGTATTTTGATTTCAGAACACTAAGTTTCAAAATTTGACACGTTGTCCTTTTTTGTAGGAAAGTTTAATTTCGTCCATTTTTCATAAAATTCGATCGAGGCTTGCTTAGCTAGACACCAATTTGGAGATTTTTGGATATGGAGGAAAAATTACATGATGTGGTTTTAGTTATATTAAGCACGATGTGGTATTGGTCACATTAAGATTCTTTTGTTCTAATATTAAATCATGATTACTTTTAATTATATAGGTTACAATTGAATTTGCATTTTCATTTTCTCCAAGGAATATGAAAGTAACATATAAAATTATATATTGCCGTAAACATTTGTAACTCAATTAACATACTGTGTTATGTTAAGCTAAAAATAAAAAAATTAGAATGGATAAAAATTAATTGTAAAAATAAAGCGCTAAATTAAGAATGTCAACTATGGAAAATTACGGATTTGTTTTTGGCCTCACAATTTAAGTCATGTGTGTTTGTCTCTTAATTTGGAAAAATGTACAATTTTAGGCCCAATTAAATCTACCATTTTTTCTTTTTTGTTGTTCCATTTTATTTTCTTCTTCTTTTCTTTCTTTCCTCTCTTTTGTTTTTTTTTTTCTCTATTTCGTCAAAGCAACACTAATATCTAATGGATTAGACCCTAATCATCATAATGGCAGATTTAATGGCCATGTACGTGACCATTTTCGTTAAATATTTAACATTGAAATTCACATTTTTTCAAATTACGGGATGCAATGTGGTGAATATTAGGATCAAAATCTTTATAATCTAAATTGTGGGACTAAAAATACAATTTTCCCAAAAAATTTACCTTAATCCACACCAACCCGAGCAAACAACAAAATGTTGTGGTATGAGTGGACTAGTTGAAGTTGAGTTAGATAATTTAAAATTACCAAGTTTCGTATTGAGCCAGAGAAAAACATAAAGTCCATATCCAATTTACATCGTACACACCCCTATAACTTATTAGTTTTCTTTTTTGACTCTAATCAACTATATTTATGGAGTATTTATCATTTCTATCTCTATATATGAATTTTCTTTTCATATTATTATGCAACTATCATTGAGTATATGATATATTTGCAGGTCGCATTTGATAGCTTGAAGGACAAATTCCACTTGGCTTCTTCATTGAATCTGAGGAGTTAAAAATAGAGAGTTGTGACTGTATTAGGAGCTTATTTTCATCTTCAATAGCTGGAGATTGAAATAGAGAATTGTACTTTAGATGATGAAGATATACAACTTTCCTCAAAGATAGTAAAATATAACATAAAAATTGGTGTAATCCATTGGATTATTGTGTATATCATTTATTTGCAGGTTGAATTTGGTACATATTGGGTATAATAAAACTAGGAATACATGGTGTAACTAAATTTCAATTAATTTCTTCAGTGAACTTGAGAAATTAAAGATAAAAGAGGTGTGAGAGCATTAGGGCCATATGAAAAATCCTCGTCAATTTCAAAGAACTAACAACTGAAAATTACTAGGAGATGGTAAATGTCATTGAAGACGAGGAAAATGTTGATAAATGTGATTGATATTTTTCCAATGATGGAAATTTTCAACATAGGATTCCTAAGTACATCAAACTTGAAAGTTATCATAATAGATTTTTTATATCATTAAAATGGAAGACTCGAATGATAGCTGCAGCAACACTTTAAAACAAAGATAAGTCTAACAACTAAAACTCTTCTTTAAAAACATCATATTTTTAGTTGTTTTCTTGACTCCCTTTTTTTCTTACCGACAAATATTTTTCCCGAATGAAGGAAAAATCATACCATGTTATTTTTGCTGGCCTTCCTTTGCTCCTCGTCATTTACTCAGTTTAGCACCAATTAAATTAGGAATCAACTTCAGGCTGAATATAAAGAGGTGCAGGGGCAGCAAGAGAGGCGAAAAATAGGAGGAAGAAAATTGTTCAGTTAATTTTATTTTATTCAATGTACTTAATTTTCTACAACTATCATCAACATAAATATTTTTCTATTTGTCATCTCGATTATGTCTGTAATTGCACTCTCCTTTCTGATTTCCTTGTATTACTTCGGTTTTCTTGTGACACTACCTTCTCCTTTTATTTTATTTTTTTCGGACTTGGACCTTAAACTTGGTCAGAAAAAAAAAAATTTGATTATTAAAAATTAAAATACATCAATGATTAAAAAATAAAACAAAAAAAATGTATCATTTCTTTATTGATATCCCATAGAAGTAATTTTCTAAAAGCATGCATTTACCGTGTATACAGATAGTTATTTTTTGTCCATTGAAGCAGTCAGTGATTTGAGGCATCAACTTCGATTATTTACCTTAATTCTCATTATGCGTGTGCACTTAGGTGTTCACATGTTAGTGTCCTCATATTTGTCTCATATCATTAACTTCAATCATGATATGTGAAGGCTTTTAAGTATATATATAAAATGTTTTAGTGTTGTATTTTACAATGCTTTTTAATCAGGACGTTGTGTTATCACTTATTTATCTTCAAATTGCTAACGATAGAAATGTGGTTGAAAAATGAGATTTTTTTTTTTTATTATTTTTTGTAGTTCAGCTGTTCCCTGAAGTTGTTTTAAGCTCAATATCATTGTCATGGAAGTTTCAGATACGCAAAATGACTTACACCTTCGTTTTGGGTTTTTGGTTGGGAGAAGGTTTTTGGTTCTACAGAGGAACATGGATTGTTGGTTAAGGTACTGAATGAACTGTTTTGAGTTTCTGTAATGGTATAAATAATTATTGGACATGTTTTTGGTTTGGTCCTTTGAAATATGATTAGTCATTTACATATAGCATTTTTCAAAATTTAGCACATTTATTTCAAAATTTATTACATGCTCCACAAGTACTTGAAGTTGGGAATATTTAGAAATAGATGAATAACTTATCTGTTGGTTGTTTTAATAAGAAAAATGCTAAATCTCTCTCCAAATCAACATTCACATATTTTTCTTCCAAATATTGATGAAGAAGAAAACGAGAGTGGAAAAATATGTGAATTATTTTACTGTTCTAATATAATGAAACCAAGAAAATCAAACATAGACTAACAAAGACGTGCAAAATATGCATTATACCTAAAATCAATTTTCTGAAACACTAGAATAAAGGCCATGGGTTTTGTTCTCATAATAATTTGTTTTTTTTTTAATCAAACGTGTGTTTTGTAATTTCATTGGATAAGGATAGTGAGAAAATTATCAACAAAAGTCGGGTGACCACGCCATCTATTATTGCTCTGCCCAAGATTGTTCATCCAAGTACAAGGACTATTGCAAGGAAGAGAAAGGGCTCAAACAAGAATAATTCTTCTATTTGGTGTAGTGTGTCAATCGAAATGGATGATTAAACACGAGCATGACTTAGTAATATATAATGAAATATTACTTAAATCACCAATTTGTTTGCCTATTATCGGGTTCTTGGTTAAGTGAAATTTATAGTAAATTAAGAGGTTCTTGGATTCAAGTACTAAGTGTTAGTATACTTATACAATAGTTTTTTATACTAATATTTTAATATCTTTATGTAATTGTTAGCATTTAAAATTTGAATTTAAGATTTAAATAAAATAAATGATATGTATTTCATCGTTCTTTACAGAAAAAAAAATTAAGTAAAAAATATGACAGATTACCCAAATTTTGATACGCAACCACGATTAATATCATTTTTGTCATTTGAATTATAACCCTTTTACCTATACCATCTGGAACTTTTTTTTTTTATTTGTAATTCACCACCTAAATTATATGGGTTTTTACATCTTACCATTCATAACCCTACTAGAAGAATATTCTATCAAGATTTCATTACGTGCGCAACACATGTTAAATTTATTGCACTTTGTCACCCAAATATTATTTGATTTTTCACTTTATCACCCCACTTAAAAAAAAATAAAAAAATTATGTATATACATGTACTTTATCTCTTTTTCTACTATTCATTCACAACAATTAAGTTTAATCAACACTTATTATGAAAAATATTTATTGTCAGTAAACTTAATTTTTTTGGGTATTTCTTTTTAAATTTCTTGTTGAATTATAAAATCTATTCTATATTCTTTATTAAATTTTAAATTAAAATAAATTATAATTATAAATAAAAAAATAAAAAAATACATAAATAATTATTTTTCAATTTAAGGTGAATAAAATTATAGATATACAATAAGTGCTAATGTGGAATTGAGATTGAACTTCCAAATGTACAATGTGGTTGTTTGACTGTCAAATTGCTTTGTTCACTAAGTAGAAAAGCTAAAAAGAGCTCTGAAAGAGTTTTGCGACAACTATAAATTTAATTTTATATCCCAGTCTAAACCCTCAACAACAATGAAATCAATTTCATTAGAATCAACGTATGAGTTTGATTCTAGAAAATAAATTGAGAAAGATATTAAGATAGCTTTGAGAAGTAAGAAGGTAATTATGATGGGATAGGTTGGATGGTGTCAAAAGACAACTATGGCCAAAAAAAATAATGAATAGAGTGAGAAAAAATATCTATTTGATGAAGTCGTGAAAATAGTTGCTAGTGAATAAATCACATGTTAATGGACACATAAACTATGTGCCAGACTAATGGTCCCAAAGAGAATCCTCATGGCTTCGGATGATGTTTGTGAAAGTGGTTTCAAAAGGTGCACAATTATTTTTACATCAAGAGCTAAGGGTGTTTTCGATGTAATGGATCCTTAAAAGATTAAAAAATTTGTACAATACAAATGAGAAATGTCCTACCGTTTTAAAGAGAAAGTTGTCACTTGTGCGGATGATATGAATTTGTTGCCTATAACAAAAATAATTTGTAAAGGAGTGCATAGGTTTGTCAATTGTCTTGATTGAACACTAAAATATAAGAAAAATAAACCTCGTAGTAAGGATGGTTTGGGAAAGATAAGAAAACATATTATTGTAAAAGCTTATAAACCCTACAATGTTAAAAATAAGAATAATATTATAATACATGTCGAGTACTTCACTTTATATGGTTTGTGGTTATGCTTGTTGGAAGGAATTGGAAATTTGAAAGAAGCAAAAAATAGAGCATGTACATTAATTGAGATCATAAAGATTGTTCTTGCTACTAGACCTTGTGACAAACGTTATATTAAAGTGCATGATATCGTCTGACACAATTTTTTTCATTGCTTAAAGGAAGGGTATGTTAATCTCAATCTTAGTTCAGGGGATTAGTGGAGAGAAGATTCTTATAGTGATTGCACTTGGATTTTGGTGATTTGAAAAGAATCAATTGAGTTTGTTATGAATTGAATTTTCCAAGTCTTTCACCTTTGATTAATTGATAATTCAGGAAAAGGGAAAGAAAGAACTCCAATAATTGATGAGCTCAATGTGTTGTATATTCCATTTAGATCACTACCACAAACAATATAATTACTGAAAAATCTTTGAATATTGCTTTTATACTCGTGCATCATGGAGATTATCTTTAATGTTGGTGAGTTATTAAGTCTTGAAATTCTCACTTGTCATTCTTGTCACTCAATTAAGTCGACTGAGACATAGATAGAAATAGGGAGACTTACTTCTGCGCCAAGGCTCACAACTTTCTGCAAAGGAAATGAAAGCATTTCCTCTACTAACTAAAATGCAAATCGATGACTGTCAAAAGGTGAAAAGTCTTTTTACTTCTACTATGAATAATCAAAATTCGGCATCCAGCCACAATGATTATTCTTTTTATTTGTTTGCAAACAAAAAGATTCAATTCTCTTTTCGATCTCACATAATATTCATGTTATTATCATCCCATCTCCCCATTTTTTTTTTGTTTATTTTTTTCTATTTTGAGTTCTATTAAAATTCACCCATCAAATTCTTAACGTCAAATTGAAATATAAAAATAAAATAAAATAGGCTTCAAATATAGTTTTAGTTATGTCAAGTAGGTCATGGCATCGGCCATAATAAAATTATTTTGTTCTAATATTAAATCATAATTACTCTTTATTATATACGTTACAAATTAAATTTACATTTTCGTTAATCCAAGAAAATAAATGTAATATACAGTATACAATTTCGTATATATTAGTAAAGTGCACACATGTTGCAAGTGATTGATTAATATGCACGTTGTTTTAAATGGAGAATGGATAGCATAAATTAGAAAATCGCACACATATTGCACGTGATTGATTAATATGCAAGTTGTTTTAAATGGAGAATGTTTGCATATATTAGTAAAGTGCACAAATATGCAAGTTGTTTTAAATGGAGAATGTATTGCATATATTAGAAAAACGCACACATGTTGCACGTGATTGATTAATATGCAAATTATTTTAAATGGAAAATGTATTTTAGAAAAGTGCACACATGTTGCATGCATTCTCCATTTTAAATGGAGAATGCATTGCATATATTAGAAAAGTGCACAAATATGCAAATTATTTTAAATGAAAAATGTATTGCATGTATTAGAAAAACGTATACATGTTGCACATGATTGATTAATATGCAAGTTGTTTTAAATGGGGAATATATTAACGTTTTAGAAAAGTGCATATATATTGCACAACGTTGATTAATATGCAAGTTGTTTTAAAGGAGAATATGAGATTAATTTGAATATTGAACCAATTATATAGAGAAGGTGGAAGATATTTTCTTTAGTATTTGAGGTTTCTTTGACATTACTTAGAAAATAAGTTATGATTTCTTAGAAAGTGAGAATGCAAAATCATTATTCTTGTTATGTAGTGTATTTTCTAAAGATCATAGAATTCCTATGAAGCTGTTGACTTCATATGGTGTGGGATTACACATGTTTGAAAAAATTAGGAAGATGGAAGAAACAAGTAATAGATTGCAGATTGAAATATATAGGATTGTACTTTAGTTGCGAAAGTGATACAACTTCCATCAAAATATAGTAAAACATGACTTCACTATCTCTGTCCCTAAAATTCAATCTGCAAATCAAGCAACGGATAAAAACATGAATCTCAGGTTGTCGAGAAAATTTACAATAGACAGACATATGAGTCTCGAGTTGCCAAGAAAATTACAACAGGAAATTGAATTCACAGATTTTTGAGGAGTACTGAATGTCTACTTTTAAAGAAGATGGTTTAAACGGTTTGGATTCAGCAAAAGCTTAAAAAGTGAAGTTTTTGGCTTTGGAATTCTGTTCAAATATGAAGAAATTGGTGAATACAACATCAATTGATTGGAGAGTTGGTGTTTTCCCTCTCTTAGAGTCTCTATCTTAATGAACTTTTTAATTTAGAAGAGATATGCGATGGCCTAATTCTAAAGGGACCAATTCTTATGGGAATCTGAAACATTTATTCCTTACCCATTTGGTAGCGCTAAAACATTTGTAAGAGTCCAAATAAAAATGTTTATCCAATTTGACAACCTACATAATCTCTTCTCATTGACAACAACTATGGATACTGTTTTACAACTTGAAAAGCTGAAAATTGAATATTGTGGAATAGTGAAAAAAGTCTTTTGGAATGAAGAAAATGAAAATGATGGAGAATGTCGTATGACATTTCCAAAATTGAAGGAATTGGAGATATTATGACTGGAAAGCCTCACAACTTTGTGAAAAGGAATTGAAAGCATTGAATTTCCTCTCCTAACTCAAATGAAAATCAAGTTGTTTGTAAATGGAGAATGTATTGATGTTTCAGAAAAGTGCACAAATGTTGCATACATTCTCCATTTTAAATGGAGAATGTATTGCATATATTAGAAAAGTTCACAAATATGCAAATTGTTTTAAATGAAAAATGTATTGCATATATTAGAAAAACGCACACATGTTGTACGTGATTCATTAATATGCAAGTTGTTTTTAAATGAGAAATGTATTGAAGTTTTAGAAAAGTGCACATATGTTTCACATCATTGAATAATATGCAAGTTGTTTTAAAGGAAAATATAAGGTTAATTTGAATATTGAACAAATTATATAGAGAAAGTGGGTATATTTTCTTTAATATTTGGGGTTTTTTTGGCATTAATTAGAAAGTAAGTTATGATTTCTTAAAAAGTGAGAATGCAAAATCATTATTCTTGCTACGTAGTTTATTTCTTGTTGATCATATAATTCGTATGAAGTTGTTGACTTCATACGGTGCGTGATTACGCATGTTTGAATGAATTAAGAAGATGGAAGAAACAAATAATAGATTGTATATTGAAATAGAGAAGATTGTACTTTAGTTGCGAAAGAGATACGACTTCTATAAAAATATAGTAAAACATGACATCACTATCTTTGTCCTTGAAATTCAATCTGCAAATCAATCAACAGACAGAAATATGAATCTCGAGTTGTCGAGAAAATTTACTATAGATAGACACATGAGTCTTGAGTTGTCGAAAAAATTTACAGTAGGAATTTAAATGCACAGATTTCTGAAGAGTACTCAATGTCTACCTTTAAAAAAGATGATTCAAATAATTTGAATTAACACAAGCTCAAAATGTGAAGTTTTTGCCTTCGGAATTCTGTTCAGATATGAAGAAATTGGTGAATACAACATCAATTGATTGGAAAGTTGGTGTTATTCCTCTTTTGGAGTCTCTGTCTTAATAAACTTTTCAACTTAGAAGAGATATGCGATGGTCCCAATTCTAGAGGGATCCAATTCTTTTGGGAATCTGAAATATTTATACCTTAGCCATTTGGTAGCACTAAAACTTTTGTGTAACAGTCCAATTGAAAAATGTTTATCCAGTGTGACACCTACGTAATCTCTTCTCATTGACAATGGCAAGGGATGGTGTTTTACAACTTGAAAAGTTGAAAATTGAATACTATGGGATGGTGGAAAAAGTCTTCCGGAATGCAGAAAATAAAAATGATTGAGAAGGTCATATGACATTCCCAAAATTGAAGGAATTGGAGCTATTAGGATTGAAAAGCCTCACAACTTTGTGTAAAGGAATTGAAAGCATTGAATTTCCTCTACTAACTCAAATGAGAATCAAGTTGTTTTTAAATAGAGAATGTATTGATGTTTCAGAAAAGTGCACACATGTTGCATATATTCTCCATTTTAAATGGAGAATGTATTGCACATATTAGAAAAGTCCACAAATATACAAATTGTTTTAAATGAAAAATGTATTGCATATATTAGAAAAGCGCACACATGTTGCACGTGATTCATTAATATGCAAGTTGTTTTTAAGTGAGGAATGTATTGAAGTTTTAGAAAAGTGCACATATGTTTCACATCATTGAATAATATGCAAGTTGTTTTAAAGGAAAATATAAGGTTAATTTGAATATTGAACAAATTATATAGAGAAAGTGGTGTATATTTTCTTTAATATTTGGGGGTTTTTGGGCATTAATTAGAAAGTAAGTTATGATTTTTATAAAAGTAAGAATGCAAAATCATTATTCTTGCCATGTAGTGTATTTCCTAAAGATCATAGAATTCCTATGAAGTTGTTGACTTCATATGGTGTGTGATTACGCATGTTTGAAAGAATTAGAAAGATGGAAGAAATAAGTAATAGATTATGGATTGAAACATAGAAGATTGTACTTTAGATGCGAAAGAGATACGACTTCTATCAAAATATAGTAAAACATGACATCACTATATATGTCCTTGAAATTCAATCTGCAAATCAAGCACCAGACAGAAATATGAATCTCGAGTTGTCGAGAAAATTTACAATAGACAGACACATGAGTCTCAAGTTGCCGAGAAATTTACAGTAGGAAATTAAATTCACAAATTTTTGAAGAGTACTGAATGTCTACTTTTAAAGGAGATGGTTCAAACAATTCGGATTAACACAAACTCAAAATGTGAAGTTTTTGGCTTTGGAATTCTGTTCAGATATGAAGAAATTAATGAATACAACATCAATTGATTGGAGGGTTGGTGTTTTCCCTCTTTCGGAGTCTCTGTCTGAATGAACTTTTCAACTTAGAAAAGATATGCGATGGTCTCAATTCTAGAGGGATCCAATTCTTTTGGGAATGTGAAATATTTATACCTTAGCCATTTGGCAGCACTAAAACATTTTTGCAAGAGTCCAAATGAAAATGTTTTTTCGATGTGACAACTTACACAATCTCTTCTCATTGACAATGGAAAGGATGGTGTTTTACAACTTGAAAAGCTGAAAATTGAATACTGTGGGATGGTGGAAAAAGTCTTTCGGAATGCAGAAAATGAAAATGATTGAGAAGGTCATATGACATTCCCAAAATTGAAGGAATTGGAGCTATTAGGACTAGAAAACCCTCACAACTTTGTGTAAAGGAATTGAAAGCATTGAATTTCCTCTACTAACTCAAATGAGAATCAAGTTATTTTTAAATGGAGAATGTATTGATGTTTAGAAAAAGTGCACACATGTTGAATACATTCTCCAATTTTAAATGGAGAATGTATTGCATATATTAGAAAAGTCCACAAATATGCAAATTGTTTTAAATGAAAAATGTATTGTATATATTAGAAAAGTTCACACATGTTGCACGTGATTCATTAATATGCAAGTTGTTTTTAAATGAGGAATGTATTGAAGTTTTAGAAAAGTGCACATATGTTTCACATCATTGAATAATATGCAAGTTGTTTTAAAGGAAAATATAAGGTTAATTTGAACATTGGACAAATTATATAGAGAAAGTGGGGTATATTTTCTTTAATATTTGGGTTTTTTTTGGCATTAATTAGAAAGTAAGTTATGATTTCATAAAAAGTAGGAATGCAAAATCATTATTCTTGTCATGTAGTGTATTTCCTGAAGATCATAGAATTCCTATGACGTTGTTGACTTCATATGGTGTGAGATTACGCATGTTTGAAAGAATTAGGAAGATGGAAGAAATAAGTAATAGATTGTAGATTGAAACATAGAAGATTGTACTTTAGTTGCGAAAGAGATACGACTTCTATCAAAATATAGTAAAACATGGCATCACTATATCTGTCCTTGAAATTCAAACTGCAAATCAAGCACCAGACAGAAATATGAATCTCGAGTTGTAGAGAAAATTTACAATAGACAGACACATGAGTCTTGAGTTGCCGAGAAAATTTACAGCAGGAAATTAAATTCACAAATTTTTGAAGTGTACTGAATGTCTACTTTTAAAGGAGATGGTTCAAACAATTCGGATTAACACAAACTCAAAATGTGAAGTTTTTGGCTTTGGAATTTTGTTCAGATATGAAGAAATTAGTGAATACAACATCAATTGATTGGAGGGTTGGTGTTTTCCCTCTCTTGGAGTCTCTGTCTTAATGAACTTTTCAACTTAGAAGAGATATGCGATGGTCCCAATTCTAGAGGGATCCAATTCTTTTGGGAATATGAAATATTTATACCTTAGCCATTTGGCAGCATTAAAACATTTTTGCAAGAGTCCAAACGAAAATGTTTTTTCGATGTGACAACTTACGTAATCTCTTGTCATTGACAATGGAAATGGATGGTGTTTTACAACTTGAAAAGCTGAAAATTGAATACTGTGGGATGGTGGAAAAGTCTTCTAGAATGCAGAAAATGAAAATGATTGAAAAGGTCATATGACATTCCCAAAATTGAAGGAATTGGAGCTATTAGGACTGGAAAGCCTCACAACTCTGTGTAAAGGAATTGAAAGCATTGAATTTCCACTACTAACTCAAATGAAAATCAAGTTGTTTTTTAAATGAAGAATGTATTGATGTTTTAGAAAAGTGCACACATGTTGCATACATTCTCCATTTTAAATGGAGAATGTATTGCAATATGTTAGAAAAGTCCACAAATATGCAAATTATTTTAAATGGAAAATGCTTTGCATATATTAGAAAAGCGCACATATGTTGCACGCAATTGATTAATAATGAAGTTGTTTTTTAAATGGGGAATGTATTGACGTTTTAGAAAAGTGCACATATGTTGCATATCATTGATTAATATGCAAGTTGTTTTAAAGGAGAATATAAGGTTAATTTGAATATTGAACCAATTATATAGAGAATGTGGAAGGTATTTTCTTTAATATTTGGGGTTTTTTTTTGTATTATTTTGAAAGTGAGAATGCAAAACTTTTATTCCTGCTATGTAGTGTATTTCCTGAATATCATAGAATTCCTATGAAGCTGTTGATTTCATATGGTGTGGGATTACACATATTTGAAAGAATTAGAAAGATGGAAAAAACAAGTAATAGATTGCAGATTAAAATAGAAATGATTATACTTTGGTTGCAAAAGAGATACGACTTCCATCAAAATATAGTAAAATATAACATCACTATCTCTGTCTCTGAAATTCAATCTGCAAATCAAGCAACGGATAGAAACATAAGTCTCGAGTTGTTGAGAAAATTTACAATAAACAGACACAAGAGTCTCGTGTTGTCGAGAAAATTTACAGCAAAAAATTGAATTCACAGATTTCTAAGGAGTACTGAATATTTACTTTTAAAAGAGATGTTTCAAACAGTTTGGATTTAGCACAAGCTCAAAACGTGAAGTTTTTGGCTTTGGAATTCTATTCAGATATGAAGAAATAGATGAATACAACATCTATTGATTGGAGAGTTGGTGTTTTCCCTCTCTTGGAGTCTCTGTCTAAATGAACTTTTCAACTTAAAAGAGATATGCATGAACTTTTTAACTTAAAAGAGATATACGATGGCCCAATTTCAGATGGATCCAATTTTTGTGGGAATCTGAAACATTTATACCTTAGCCATTTGATAGCACTAAAACATTTGTGCAAGAGTCCAAATGAAAATATTTTTTTGATGTGATAACTTACGTAATTTCTTCTCATTGACAATGGTAAGGGATGGTATTTTATAAATTGAAAAGCTGAAAATTGAATACTGTGGGATGGTGGAAAAAATCTTATAGAATGCAGAAAATAAAAATGATGGAGAATGTCATATGACATTCCCAAAATTTAAGGAATTGGAGCTATTAGGACTGGAAAGCCTCACAACTTTGTCCAAAGGAATTGAAAGCATTGAATTTCCTCTGTTAACTCGAATGAAAATCAAGTTGTTTTTTAAATGGAGAATGTATTGATGTTTTAGAAAAGCACACACATGTTGCATACATTCTCCATTCATATAGTAGAAAAGTCCACAAATATGCAAATTATTTTAAATGAAAAATGTATTGCATATATTAGAAAAGCGCACACATGTTGCACATGATTCATTAATATGCAAGTTGTTTTTAAATATGGAATGTATTGACGTCTTAGAATAATGCACATCTATTGCACATTATTAATTAATATGCAAGTTGTTTTAAAGAAGAATATAAGGTTAATTTGAATATTGAACCAATTATATAGAGAATGTGAAAGATATTTTCTTTAATATTTGGGTTTTTTTTTGGCATTAGTTATAAAGTAAGTTATGATTTTTTAAAAAGTGAGAATGCAAAACCATTATTCTTGCTATGTAGTGCAATTCCTAAAGATTATAGAATTCGTATGAAGTTGTTGACTTCATACGGTGTGGGATTACACATGTTTGAAGAAATTAGGAAGATGGAAGAAACAAATAATAGATTGCAGATTAAAATAGAGAGCGAAAGAGATATGACTTCTATCATTATATAGTAAAACATTACATCACTTGAATATTCTTGAAAGTAAGCTATGATTTCTTAGAAAGTGAGAATGCAAAATTCTTATTCTTGTTATGCAGTGTATTTCCTGAAGGTCATAAAATTCCTTTAAAGTTGTTGACTTCATATGGTGTGGATTATGCATGTTTGATGGAGAAGATGGAAGAAACAAGTAATATATTGCAAATTGAAATAGAGAGGATTGTACTTTAGCTGCAGAAAGATAGGCCTTCCATCAAATATAGTAAAACATGATATCGTTATCTCTGCCCCTAAAATTCAATCTGCAAATCAAGCAACAAACAGAAGCATGAGTCTCGAGTTGCCAAGAAAATTACAATAGACAAACACATTTACCGTAGAAAATTGGATGTCTACTTTTAAAGGGAGATGGTTTAAACAGTTTGGATTTAGTACAAGCTCAAAACGCGAAGTTTTTTGCTTTGGAATTATGTTCAAATATGAAGAAATTGGTGAATACAACATCAATTGACTGGAGAGCTGGTGTTTTTTCTCTCTTGGAGTATCTGTCTTAATGAATTTTTCAACTTAGAAAAAATATGCGAGGCCCAATTCCAGAGGTATCCAATTCTTTTGGGAATCTAAAATATTTATACCTTAGCCAGTTGGTAGCACTAAAATATTTGTGGAAGAGTTCAAATTAAAATGTTTATCCGATGTGGCAACCTACGTAATCTCTTTTCATTGACAACGGCAATGGATGGTTGAAAATTGAATATTGTGGGATGGTGGACAATGGCAAGGGATAGCTGAAAATTGAATATTTGGGATGGTGGAAAAAATCTTATGGAATGAAGAAAACGAAAAGGAAGGAGAAGGTCGTATGATATTTTCAAAATTGTAGGAATTGGAGCTATTAAGACCGAAAAGCCTCACAACTTTGTGCAAAGGAATTGAAAGCATTGAATTTCCTCCGCTAACTCAAATGAAAATGAAAGACTGCCCAAAGCTGATAAATGTTGTTTCTCCTGCTGGGAATGATCAAAATTCGGCAGGTGGCCATGGGCATGATGATGATTCTTTTCATTTGTTTTGCAACCAAAAGGTACAAATATCTTTTCAATTTCATATTATTATCATCCCCTCTCCCCCTAATATTTTTTGTTTATTTTTGTTCTATTTTCACCTGTCAATTTCTTCACGGCCAATTGAAATATTAAAAAATAACTTAGGTTGTGATTTTAGTTATGTCAAGCAGGTTGTGGCTTTAGTCATATTAGATTCTTTTGTTCTAATACCATGATAACTTTTTATTTTATAGCATATAATTGAATTTGGATTTTCATTTTCTCCGAGGATTAGGAATGTAATATGTAGAATTCTCTGTTACTATAATCTTTTATAAGTCAAATAACATATGGGGGATAATTTTCTTCTGAAAACAGAACTAAGACACATAATAATTGATTTAAAATGTAACGCGTAACTAATTAGGTCAACTCTGGAAGTCGATTAGTTCAACTCAACTTGGGTTACACAATTCAAAACTACAAATGTTGGATTGAGCCAAAGAAAAACATAAAGCTCATGCCCAACTTGCACCTTGCACACCCCTGCTACTTATTAGTTTACTTGGCAGACTCTAATATACTAGATTTTATGTTCTGCATTAATATCCTTTTCATACTATTGTGCAACTAGTACTGAGTGCACAATTTATTTGCAGGTCGCATTTGGTAGCTTGAAGAAGCTACATATTTCAGGGTATGATAATATTAGGAATACATGGTGTCACCAAATTCCTATGCCCTTCTTCTGTGGACTCGAGAAGTTAGAGATACATAATTGTGGCAGCATTAGAAGCTTATTTTCATCTTCCGTAGCTGAAAGTCTTATCAATCTCAAATACCTTTTTATTGATAGTTGCTTGGAGATGGTAAAAATAATTGGAGACGAGCAACAAGTATGGGAGACTTCTCCCATCCCTAAAGTGGAATTGCTGCAGTTCTATCATCTGGCCAAGTTGCAGACTTTTAGAGAATTGAGATATGATCTTGAGTTTCCATCATTCAAAGAAGTGTGGATTACCTTTTGCCCTCTGTTGGAGAGTTTCAGCTTGGGATCCCTAAGTACACCAAAACTGGAAAGTCTCAGTACAGACCAAGAAACCATTACTAACAAGGAAGATTTGAATGGTCTGCTGCAGGAACGCTTTAGAGCAAAGGTAAGTCTAAAATTCTTCATAACCATTACATTCTTAGTTATTTTCTCTTGAAGACTTCAAAATTGGCAAACTAATACATTTTCTCAAATGAACAAAAAATTCCTGACATGTTACTTTTTTCTCTCTTCCTTTTCTTTTAGTGATTGATGGCTAAATTGATCGTAGTCGCTAATTAATTTTAGCACTAATGTAAACAGGAATCAACTTCACGTGAAGAAGAAGAGGGAGAAGGTGATATAGAGGAGGAAGAAAATTGATTTTCTTCTACCAATTCAGGTGATGGGCCTTTGATATGATTGAAACTAGTTAATTTTCTACAATTATATATCATCAACATGAATATTTCGTTTTCCTATAGATCATCTTTATTATGATGGGAATTGCATTCAACTTTCTTCGTTTGTTACATTACCTTCAAATATGTGGTTTTCTACCTTTCCTTTTTTGGAGACTTAATACTATTTTGAACCTTAAGTTTTAGTGAGCAAGAGAATAGATATTGAAAAATAAAGCAGAAAGATCCATCTCTATGTTATTAACTTCCTTTAGTTGCAATGCGAGGCATCAATTTCAACTGCACATTTGGAAGCAAAAACACATGCTTTGATTTACTCTTATAATGTCCACTTGTGTGTCTGTGTTATTTATTTGCTTACTTATATTCCCTCGACATACATCTAATAACTTGGACCAGGATCTGTCGAATTACAAGTTGATCTTCAATTCTTCTCATTCTTCTATTCTTGTTTTTGCCATGGTATCTGTTGGTTAACTGGCAGACATGACCGCAATTCAAGATAAAGTCGTGGAATTGAGGGGTGTGATATTTGAAGACAAGGCTCGGCAAGCTGGTGAAGTAGATTAGTCACACTTTATATTCTAACATTGATCACTTGCAACACATGTTGTGCTAAGTGCTATTCTGTAAACAAATGCATATACATCCATTTGACCTGAATCAAGATTGTGAGCTTGTACTCATATTTATGTTTTAGGAATTGGACTCTGAATTAACTGAATGGGGCCTTCAAATTGGTCAGGGATGATGCAAAAACAGAACAAATGGATGAGGCCTTCAGTTAAACTTTATGGTTATATTGGATGAGGCCTGACTGAAACTGAATAGGCCTCAATGTTTTATGAGAATCTGCATAAATTTAGGACTTGCCTATAGAATGAAAGAAAAGACCAGTTGCCCTGTATTCCCATATATCGACAGAAGTTACAAGAGAGTTAATTCAAAAGGGGGCAGATTAAAAGATAACTATGAACTCTTGTACCACCCTATGGGGTCTATTATCTTCTGAAGCTGCATACTCCTATATTTCAATGAAATTTACTGGTTTTGTTGAGTTAGGTAGATTTTATCACTGGTTTGGTGTAAGGATTAGCATCAGAGATTCCTTATGAGTGAATAGCTTATTCATTCTTCAAAATGGAGCTCATGAATTGGTTAAAGATTCATTTCTTTTGAGCTCATAATGATTGTCTATTGGTAAATATTTATCTCCAAATTGCAGTGGTAAATCTTCTGAGAATCCTATTTGATGAGTTCTATTTCAATTGTTTTTGTCTCTTAATTTATCTTTATATTTGGGCTCTCATTGCTCAATAGTTTACTCTCTAATTTTCACTTAAAAGGGAACTAATTTGTTCTAAAGGATCTGATGCGGCACAGCAGCAGCAGTGGAGGAATTATTACATATTAGACTATAAATTTCTAGGAAATTAATGCATCCAGAAGGTCTTACTCTGCTTCAATAGGTTCCTATTGCAAACATGTAGGTTACATATAACCAATGAATTATTGTAATGTCCTAAAGTAATGAAACCAAGAAAATTAAATGCTGATAAGAAGAGAAGTAGAATATATACACATTATACCTAAATCAATCTTTTGAAACGCTGGAATTGGGCTAGGGCCATGGATTTTATTCTCTTAATAATTCGTTCTTCTTTAATCAAACTTGTGTTTTCATAATTTCATTGGATAAGGATAGTGAGAAAAATAATTAATATCAAGAAAGGTGGATATTTTGGGACCTGACAGAAAATCTCCAATTTGGAAGAAAGTCTTGAGAACAAAAGCATAATCTTTTTGGCAAACAATTGTCCTGTGACCGCCCCACCTATTCTTGGTCTGCCAAAATTGTTCTTCCTAGTACAAAGACTATTGCAAAGTAAGAAAAAGGGCTTAAACGAACACGACTTACTAATAATTAATCGAAATTATACAAATATGAGGTTCAAGTACTCCAATAAGAATATAAATTAATTTATTCCTACATAATTAATACTCGTTTATCAAAATTATTTACATACATATTTTCACTTTATGAGTTGAGAGTTTCTTGAACAAGTTATGTCAAAAGTTGGACATAAACCTATTTACCTACACTTCTATGAGTGAACCCATGTAGTGCACTTACAGATCAATATGTGCACAAAGGGACATGATTTTCAATGATAGAAATCCTAAATAGGGGTCTCTTTTCTTGCCCCCCACCTTCCTTTTGGTCAGAACATTAACCAAGTGAGGACCAGCCATAGTGGGTCACCTAACAATATCATAATGATGGGAAAAAAGTAAAGGTTCTTAAGTTTAACAGAGTAATAATGGCTGTTTTCTGCAATGATATAATTATCTTGACTAAGAACCAGTACATACACACTGAACTTGCATTAAAAAAAAAAAAGATTTATGCATTTATCTTGGGATCATTAGACAGTTCAAGAGTTTGGTCGTACCTAAAATTATTAAAATTTTCAATAATATTAAAAGTAAAAAAATATATAATTCAACTATTTACAACTCCATTTAAATGACATAGAATAAGCCACAAAGCAATAGATAATATTTGCACTTAACAGATGTATATAGCTTTAAATAATTTCCAAGAACCTCATAGTTACCAACACAGTCCAAGATTTTGGCTTCTATACAATAACATGGTAGGAGTAGTATTATTTTTCTTTTTTCTCAATCAATATATATATATATATATATATATATATATATGCACACGCATGCATGAATGATTGAGAAGTGGTCATCATCTTCATCGTGATTGGCGTTCCCATTGTCATAGGATTCTCATTTATCAAAGCTATTTTTAACAAACATTGACCAAATATGTTTAATATTGTCTTCTTGGTAAATAAATTCTTTGTACTGGCTTGAAAAAAAATTAAAAAATAAATAAAATATCTGTAAGCCATGTTCATGCATGTTCATACACAAATCTTTAACTCTCAACTGTGTGTGTGAGAGAGAGATAGAGAATTTATAGGCAAAAACTTTTATATCTCTTTCTAAATGAACTTTATTCCTCAAATAAAGATATGGAGAAGAGAAGGGCATCAAAGAATAAGAATTTCTTTCTTTTGTGTATGGTAAAGCTCCACTATGCTAGAAAAGGAAAAAAAAAAAAAAGAAGGACAAACTGTGGAGTCCTTGTTTGCTTTCCCTATATTTAGGGATTAATTTTATTGTATCTAATTAGTAATAGCCAAAAAGGGGTCGTTGAAAATTATAAAGAAAATGAAAAAGGGGTATTTGAATTTTTTGTTTACATTCTCATGATTAAAATGTTTTTTATTTCAATAAATTTGTCATTACATAGTGATAAGAGTCACAAATAAAATATGCTCTTTTAAGGGATTGGATTTATGGATGTGGGTAGGGACCTTCAAAAGAGGGAAAATTATAAAATCAAGAATTGTCTTTTTCCTATTTCTTCATTACTTGCTTCAAAATAAGCTAAGATTAATTAATTATAGTAATTTTTTAATGTCTAATTAGTTTTTCTTTAGGGAAAACGGATTACCTGACACACAATTATAATCAATATGTATTTACTCCTCCTTTTCATACTTTCTTGGGACATCATTTCTCAAAGCAAATATTTTTTGGCTTCAATCTCTCTTAACCAAGGGCAAAAAATAACTATTATTTTCTGTGAAATAAAATAATGTATTTCTATTAATTTAGCACGGACACAAAGTTTAGAAATTTCAGTATTATCACACAATCTAAGTGAATTGGATTAGTGGATAATTTTCAAGATAATATAAGTTGATAAGCTTGGCAAAACAGTCCATATATTATTTAATTTTTTTAATTATTCTCAAAATTCGTAAAGTTCTTAGGTGAGAATGATAAAGATTTAGACCTAAGTCGTATTAACGGAAAAATATTTTAGCCCAAAAAGATTGAAGAATCCAACAAAAGCCAGATGATAATGGGAATAAATTCTCATGTATCACTCTTTTAAAGATCTACTTTTTTTCAACTTATCAAACAAATGTAAAGTATTTATTAATTTTATTTCAATCGAGAGTACTTTTTTTAAAAAAATTAGACAAGGGTGCTTCATACTTCCATTTCAACCAATTGATTAAATTTAATTTTGTGATTGGTTATTCTTATTGAAATATGAATAAATTTATACGTATGATTGGCTTAAATTTCCGACCAAACTCAATTTGAACTATAATTAAGAAACATCAAAAATAGCATGCTCATTTCTAAAAAAATTCATGGGCTTATCCTCCTTAATGTTTGCTGAAAAATGTTAGGTCTAATTATTTGAAGTTGGAATTTAACATGATTGAGGTAATTGGAGCTTCTACATATTTTGAAAAGAGAGAAATGTGATTATAATGACGACGTCTTACACTGTCATATTATTTATATACTGTTTTTTTTTTTTTTGGGTTATTATTTCACCTTATCTTTATATCTATAAATTTGGTCATAAATGACAAATAAATCTTATTATGTAATAAACTTTTTATGTACTAATAATATTAAAATTGATTGTAAGGTTAATTCTTCTAATCGAGCACACTAGACATGAATGCCAAATTTATATTTTCTACGTCCCAAAAAAATATTTGGTGTTCTATTTTAATTTATCCTAACTCGATTGTCCATTATAATAAAAATAGAGATTTATTATAGTATATGATTGTTATGCGTATCAATTTAATTTAAAAATATTGAATCTGATCATTCTTGTCATACCACAATCTTCTTATTTAATGAAAGAAGTTTTTGTATATGGATAGCAGCCAAAAAAAAAAAAAATCAAATTAAAATCATAACATATATTCTGCAAGGCAATAAATAATTATGACTTTGAAGAATGACATAAAGTGATTTTTGTTAATTCGTAGAAAAAGTCAAATGAAATATCCTTTATGTATAAAATAAGATCA
Organism: Paulownia fortunei; assembly: GCA_019321725.1. Taxonomy (NCBI): domain Eukaryota; kingdom Viridiplantae; phylum Streptophyta; class Magnoliopsida; order Lamiales; family Paulowniaceae; genus Paulownia; species Paulownia fortunei. Next base: position 8,413 of record JAGSPU010000047.1, on the reverse strand, counting down.
AATAGGATGAATAATTAAAAAATTAGTTTTTTTTTTTTTTTGTATAAATGTGTATTTTAGGTGAGTGCTAACTATTGAGACAACATGACTTGACTTAGGTGAATGTATAATAAGCATCTAATAAAGTGAAACTGTTCCCTTACTTTTGCAGGTATTTTTATTTTTTGAGTTATATTCAGTATGTTATCTAAATTGCGTATGTTAAATGTTTCAAATATCGTAGAAATTCTCATAGAGGGTGAATAATCTTAAAATTAAACTACTAACCAAAAGTTAAAAAAAAAAAAAAAAGTGTGTATGATAACTCTATACTTGCAACAAGTAATTTATTTCATTTTCTTTCCACAATTTTCCAACAATTAGTCCTGCCCACCTTCTTATCTCTTTCCTAATCTTAAAAAAAAAGAAAAAAGAAAAGATTCTAGCTAGCCCTTTAATTTATAATATTTAAAAATCTGAATTGGGGTGGGGGAATCTACTTAGGTTGTAGTGTGTGATTGTAGTAGATAATAATAGGAATGGATACGGGCATTTCAAATTCGGAATGATTCAACCCCAAGTAATAAATGATTTTGGGTGGGTCTTGACTTTTAAATTTTAAATTTATTAACTCATTTTTTATAATTTTTATTTATTTTAAATTTTAAATTTATTAACTCATTTTTTATAATTTTTATTTATTTTAAATTTTAAATTTTATGTATTTATATAATATTATTTTTAAAAAAAATATATTTTCTTAGAAGATTTTAGTGGTATTATTTTTAAAAAATATATTTTAATTTTTTAAAAATTATAAAAATGAGTCTAACTAGTGGATGCTTAAAAATTTTAGTGGGTGAATATCGAATTTTGACAAATTCAACTCATTATCGTTCCTAAATAATAGTAATTAAATTTAAGACTGTGTAGGAGTAGTTCATTTTTTTATATATTTAATCTTATATTATTTTACTTAACACGTCAAGTATATAAAATATTTTTTTTAAAATATATTTAGTGCATATCAAATACACTTGGTATATTTATAAAGTGAAATATGAATTAAATACTAAATTAGAGTCACTTCAACTTACAACCAAAGGATTATGGTCGATATATTGAACTTTGACAATAGATTTGGTAATACTACAGTACTAATACCATCCCAATATATAACATGAAAAAAAGGCTTCTTAAAAAGAAAATTCCTGATTATTTAAGCATAAATTAAAAATTAAATCCATAATGTTTTTTACAGGGAAATTATCTTTTCTGTTTCTTTTTGCAATTTTGAAGAATTATCGAGTAAATCAAGATTTACATGGCCCCATTTCTTTGGCAAAAATGGAATTCAACAAGATATGAAATTTAATTACTACAAAAGTGATTTCTTGTAATTTAGTTCAAATCACACAATAAATTAATTTAGGAAGAAATACTACACAAATACCCCTTTTGTGTTATTTCAATAATAAGAGAAAATAATAACAAATACTCAATAATAAGAGAAAATATTTATAGGTAAATTAAAAAAACCGCACATATTTGGGCATAATATCCCTATTATGTGCTTCTATGCATAAGTAATTATATTAGCAAACAGAGTTATTGCATACTTCTATTATATTATGTGTGTGCGCGCAAAAATTTCTTATCAAAATTTTATTCTTGAATTCCCGAGGAAAATATACCTTAGATTTTAGTAAAATTGAGATTTCAATTTTACTATTATTATGATTGTTTTTATGGTTGTTGTTTCTATTATTGTTGATTGAAAGATTATATACATCATTATATAAGAAATATTATTTATTAATAATTAATTATCAATCAACTATTATCAACTTCCAACAATTAATAATTCAGAACTAAATTTTTGGAACTGATTTGTTGACATTTAGACTTCCAAAAATTAATAATCCACAACTCATATTAACTGAAATCAACAATGAACTATCTAACTATTATGAAAATACACAATCACCCACTCAATTATTAAATTTTAGTAGTAAAGTTCTTCCTTTGGAGGAATCACTTGCCTTTTCTTGAATGACAAAATTTGTTTTGACAAATACATAAACTTTAAGCAATCAAAATTAGCCTAAGTGTCATTTAAATGTCAACAAATTTTGGGTGATGAAATTGATAGTTATCTACATATTTGACTAAATTTTATACTCTTAATTAGAGGGTGGAATGTGTATCAGGACATTTATAAATTGTTACATGCAAAGTTCAATTATGGTTAGTCCTATTCAAATTAATTCCACTTAAATGCCATTTATGAAATGGACAAGCTTAGTAATTGGGTGAATGAATATACAAGTAAACCCTAGAAATATAGGTAGTACAATATGACCATGTGATGATTAATTACTCTATCAAAATAATACATAAAGTAGAGCTTTAAATTTAGGTGATGTGTTACAACAATTGATCTTTTTTTATATAATTAATTTTTTTTTTGAAATATATTACTTATTTTGTTTTCCATAAACATACAAAAAACAAATAAATTTTTACATTCGATAAAACGAGACTATTGATTCAAATTTCAGTGAAAAGATTTCAGCCTATGATGATAAAAAATTCGACATGAATTCTCGCGAACTTCTAATTTTATAGAAATAAATTTATTCTATAATGACAAGTAGGTGAGCATCATGGGAATTTTGATTCAAATGAGCATCATTATTGCTGAAAATCATAAAACATAATTGAAAAATAAACATTAATGATTCATTACACATGTGTTAGTACCAAAAACAATTGGCAGTTGAAAATGGTTGGGATCTCTTTATGAAAATGTCCAATAAGGGGGATATATAATTGTTGTGATTATTGGCGCCAATTCAATCCAAAAACAATTACACGCCTCCCACATTGTTTTATCTCAATAATAATCATATTTAGAATTATAAAATAAAGGTAGCTGATCATGAGGAACACATATAGGCCACCTACTTTTTTTTTTTTTTTTTTTTTATATATTTAAGAAAATTGCAAAAGGGTAAGTTGAGACACCCTTTTGCTTTTGCAAATCAAATAATTTATACTAAGTTTGTTGTAGTCAAGCTGTTGATTACAATACAATGATGCTTAATCTTCACGTGCATGGGCATCAAATTGAATTTTGGGTCATTTGACTATATACGGCCAACCCTATTACTGAAGAAATCGCGGTGGTTGAAACTTATTTAATTAAATATCACGATGAAATTAAAATAATAAAAATATATATTAGAAATAATTTTTTGATCTAAGAGAGAGCATGAGAATTAGGGACAAATATACACATAAAGAAAACTTTAGCATTTGTATGCACAAATGTATTGTTTTTTTTTTTTTTAATAATTCAAACGTCACACTTAATTTGACTAATTTTGAAAGAATTGATTTTTTCTTTAATTCAACTATCAGATAAATATTGACATTGAATTTTGCCAGAGCACAGCCGCACACTTTACATAGAGCTCACATGCAAGATTCGAGAATTCACCCACATACAACAAAAATGACATTTGAAAGATCCAAACCACCGATCCTCCATAAAATGCTCAAATAATTTACCATTATGTCACTTTAAATGTGAGCAATATATTGTTTATTTTAGTTTTTCTAATATTCGACTATAGTTTACAAATATTGAAGTAAAATTCTAAAATTCAAATTGAGAACTCAATTAATTTGCTTATGGATTCTTGACCTAAGACGCGAAGCTACTAAGGAAAAACAGCTTAGTAGCTAAAAAAAAAAATATTTTTTTCCTTTTTTTTTTGCCTTTTAAAAAAAGTAGCTATACCTACTTATGAAGGAAATGCGACTAGTTCTCTTTGAAATTACGTGAGCATCATTTGATGACTTCACAATTTATCTTATGTAGATAGATTTATTTTCCAAGTAATATGATGTTGAGATGCAACATATGTAAATTATTGCTTATTGGATTAGTTTCTTAGTAACTTAGCTTAATATATTTTAGATGTCTCATCCATCCAAATCATTTTTGCTTTCACTACAAAAAGAAGTCAATCTTGTTAAATTTTCATTCTCAAAATATTTATAAAATTCTCCCAAAGAGTATTTCACTTTATACCTCAAAACTTTTCAGAAATGTCGTTGAAATTTATCTTTTTTTTTTCATTTAAATTCATATGTACCAAAAAAATGAATAAAGAAAAATGAGAAAAAAAAAAAAAAAACCTAACATGGTGGGATTTCAATGTTTCTCAAAATGACCCCCAACCAACTAAATCGGTCCATTAATAAACTTTCCTTAATTTTTGTGATTGAATCGGCCTTTAAGCAAATTAAAGTTTAACTACATACATATGTATATTTATTTTTTGTTCTATTTGCAAGTCAACTAAAAAAGGAATTACTTACATGTCACCATCGATAGAGAAACAAGCATACATTCAAATAAAATGGGAAATAAAAAAAAATCAGAATGAAACTTGGCTAACATGAAAAATCATGAATTTTTAATTTGCTGATTACCGTATGAAGTTGGATGGATGATTATGAAAATTTAGGGAGCTAAATAATATAATGATAATTTTAAAGAACAAAATGAGAATTTTAGGATATGAGGTCCAATCTAGTAATTTTTGCAAAAATTACTAATGAAAATATAGAAAGTTTAATATTTGTGAGGAAGAGAGGAAAAAAAACAAAAACTTCAAACTTCAACTTCTTTTTGGAAGTCCAAAAATTCAAAGTTCAAAAACCCAAAAAGCCAGTCAAAGCTCAACTACAGAAAAAAAGAAAAGAAAAGAAAAACTATATTGTTGCTTAGCTTAGTTGTTTGCAGATGTTTACACATGAAAAAACCATACAAGGCAACACGACACCTCTCTCTCTCTCTCTCGATAAGGACAGGCTGGAAGGATCCAAACCCAAACCCCACCACCATTATTATCAATTAATAATAGGCCCTCTAAAAAAATTGATATTTCTCCACAAACCACCCAAAACAAACTCATAGAAAAAAGAAATTAATACATGACAAAAAGGTTGAAAAATAAATTAAAACGAAAAGAAAAGTTTGGAAAAGCAGGGGAAGAAAGGAGGATGGGTTTCTTTCCTTTAGCCCCTTCACTTCTCTTTTCTTGCAGCCTCTGCTAAGCATCTTTTCTCGCTTTTGCGCTCTTTTTCTCAGTCCCATTCTTTACCTTCTTGTTCTTGTTAATTTTCTTTCATCTTTTCCTGAAGGTACTGTTTTCTCTTGCTATGAGTGATTCCAAAGCTCCTATTTCTACCCATTTCTCCAGCTGAAATTAGTTACTCATTCTTTTGATTCTACTTCCATAGTTTGCCAATCTTTCTGGCATTGATCATTACAAAAGAAAGTGTAATCCCTTTCCAGTATTTCTTCTGCCAAGATTTTTATTTCTTTTTTCCATTCTTGGGCTTCTCTCTTTTCCTCCTTGGAATTTTATTTCCCTTGCAAATTCTCTTGTTTCCCTTTCTGGGTTCTGCTGATCAAGCTAAAAATTCTATCTTTATTAAGTTTTTTGTACCAAGAATTAAGTTTTTTATACAAACTTATCTTAATTCTAATCATTCTTGAGCTCCAACTTCCCTGGAATTACTTTCCCTTCAAATGGTTTGAAATTCCTGTGTTGCCTTTACTCTTGATCACAAGTTGTTGGATTTTTCAACTTTCGTTTCACCTTTTCACTTGAATCTTCTTACAATTGGGTTTTTGATTCCATGGGACTTTGTCATGGAAAACCACCCACTGAACCCCCACAAAATCTGTCTGACAATCCAATAATCCCGGGTGAAAACAACGAGCCTACACTCAATTCCTCAACCGGTAAGACGCCTAAGTTCCCATTCTACAGCCCGAGTCCACTGCCTAGCGCATTCAAGAATTCGCCTGCTAATTCCAGCAGTGTCCCTTCAACTCCTCTGCGCTTTCTTAAGCGCCCATTTCCGCCACCATCACCAGCTAAGCACATTAAGGCCTTGCTTGCAAGGAGGCATGGCTCTGTGAAACCGAATGAGGCCACCATACCTGAAGGGAGTGAGTGTGAGATCATTGGATTAGACAAGAATTTTGGCTTTTCTAAGAATTTCCCCAGCCACTATGAACTCGGGGAAGAGGTGGGCAGGGGGCATTTTGGTTACACTTGTTCAGCTAAAGGAAAGAAGGGGAGCTTGAAAGGGCAGGATGTGGCTGTTAAAGTCATCCCAAAATCAAAGGTCTGGTTCATAATGGCTCAAAGTTCATTTGTTGCAATTGGTTATGCTTTATTGAAAGAAGTGTTCATTTTTAATTTTTTTATAGCAAAACATATATTTCGGTGACCTGCCTCTGTTATTCATCTTGTGATATCTCTGTTAGTTTTGGTTAGTTGATGTACTTCTGTTGATTAAATTTCTGCCTGTTCTTCTTCCATTTTTGGATTATTGATATCAATTTCTCGGTCTTGATGCTATCCTCGGGCTTTGTTAGTGTTTTTCTATTTTTGGGATTGCTGATATCAATTTATCATGCGTTATACTTAATTATTTTTGAAACTTGAAGCTTTCTGCAACAATTTGCTTTCTTACCTTCTGTCTATATTTTAGAGCTTTTGAAAGCTATGAGATACAACTAAGTACATTTGGATCATACTGTGCATGTAAGTAGTTTATAATTTGTTTATGCCTCTGGCATTTTTGCCTGTTGTTGGTGGATCTTCAGCAACGAACCCACAATGATGTCGATAACTTTGTGACTGCCATACATCATACTTGCAAGAAATTGAAGTTGATACAGTATCTACTTTATCATTACTTTCATGCCGAAGTTGTGTGTGATTTTGGACTATCTGAGGATGTCTGGCTGGTGGCTTTTACAATTTTTAACATAGGAATTTTACGTTTATTGCCTTCACTAATAACTAGATTTGCAGATTGTGATATCTAATTCATGCATGTCCATAAGTTGGTTTATGATTACTCATCAAAAGAAAATGGTCATGAATGTATACCACTCTCATGGGTTTTCAAGTGACAGGAAATTTTACATCTGAGAATTGTAACTTATCTTATGGTGGAAAATTGGATTGCACATAGTGATCATTTTCAAAAGTAAAGATCGTTGTTATCTCATGTGAGTAGAATGTATTGAATTTTGTGCAGATGACAACAGCAATTGCCGTAGAGGACGTCAGAAGAGAAGTAAAGATACTGCGTGCACTAACAGGACATAAAAACTTGGTACAATTCTATGATGCCTATGAGGATGAAGACAATGTATATGTAGTGATGGAGTAAGTTTGGACTTTGGACTGTTTCAACTTTATTTAACATTGTCTGCTTCTGCTGCGTTTCTTGTTTTCTCATTGTTCAAACATCTGTCATTGCTTGCGGCAAATTTGTCATTTAATTTGATTTTGAATGAAGACAAGAGTGAAACTTTCGAACTAAGTTTCCACAATGCTGCATATGGTGGCTATGTACACTAGTTTATGTAGACTTAACTAATTAATCTCTTACATGGTCAATGTTCTACTGATGACTATATTAAATTTTTCTATGTCTTCCTTCACTTGGTACAGTTGATTTTAAAAGATTTGGTATAGTATGTTGATTATTCCATGTTGTCAATAGCACAAGACTTTATTTTAGATTAACCAGCCAAGTATTGATTGTGTTATTAGAAATTTAAAGACTATAGGACAAGATTGAATCATGAATTTATGGAGATATCCAACTGGCACACTTGGAGTGCACCCTCAAAACCCCAGCAAGGGCCTGCATAAAATATAAATAATGACTTGAATAATGCAGTATGCAATTAGCGGAGTTTTATGCTACCCCCATGGGATAATTGGTACGGCAGCGTGAACCTCATCTCTATAATTCTTTTCCTTTTTCCAGGTTATGCAAAGGAGGAGAATTACTGGATCGGATACTTTCTAGGTATAGTTAACGTTTTTGTACTTCAACCTTCAGCACAGTTCTCTCATGCTTCCTACCCTTCTAAGAAATTTTTCCTTTTGTTTGCTCCAGGGGTGGCAAATACGCAGAAGAAGATGCCAAAATCATCATGGTACAGATTTTAAGTGTGGTCGCATATTGCCATCTCCAAGGTGTGGTTCACCGTGACCTAAAACCTGAGGTACAGCCACTGATATCCCCAGATATGGTTGGTGGTTGTTTTTTACATTTTTTCCCATGAAACTTCGTCTATGATATTCAGACCTTTGATCTATGTTTTTTCTGGTAAAGATGCTGTAAAGTAATGCCTTTCTTTCATTGAATAAGCTTGTTGAATGTACTAGTAAACTATGATAACTTCAAGATTCTTCTGTTTTTCCTTTTTTTTTTTTTTGTCAACATTTTATTGTGAAAAAGTTTAGACAATTTAACATTATGAAAGTTTTTCATGGAGTTCTACGCATGTAGTCATGAATTAGGTCTTGTCTCTCTAATT
>JAGSPU010000314.1:0-42366 GCA_019321725.1 Paulownia fortunei | reverse complement strand
TACCATATTAAATGGTGCTTTTTAGATGTCGTAGTATCCTTTTTGTAGCACCCCAGTGAAGTTCAGAGGGTGAATGCATAAACTGTGAGAGTTTATTCATCGGGAAAGATATATATATAGGCAAGTGAGTAATAAATATTGTAATGCACCAATAACTCGGTGATACTCAATTGGATCAATGGATGAAGTGCCATAATGATGTTTAAGAGTGCCCGTAGTAGAAACTAGAGTGGCAAAAAGTTTGGCTCCATCCATGAGTGTATGCTCAAGAATATCTGGAATATATTTTGTTAGGTGAGAAAAAGACCAATTTTTATAGGGATAAACTCAACTTCCAAAAAGTAAAGAAGATCACCCCCACCCCCATGTCTTTGACTGAGAATTGAGTAGATATGTCTTGGCTAAACTTGGTTATGAATGTGTTGGAATTTCCAGTTATTATAAGATCATCAACATAGTATAAGAGATAGACTTGAACTGAATTTTTGATGTAGATAAACAACGAGGACTCAAATTTGGAACTCAGAAACCCATGCTCAAGGAGAAATTTGCTGAGTTTAGTGTACCAAGCTTGTAGAGATTGTATGAGACCACAAATGGCTTTCCACAACTTGCATACATGAGACGATAGATTAGCATCAACAAACCCAGGGGGTTGGGCCATGTAAACCTCCTCAGCTAGTGTTCCTTGAAGAAATGAATTGTTAACATCAAGTTGGTGGATTTACCAGTCATGGGATAGAGCAATGTAAAAAACTAGTCGTATAGTAGTTGATTTTAAAATAGGATTGAATGTTTCTATATAATCAAGGCCTAGTGATTGATGAAAACCTTTAGCTACCAATCTTGATTTATATCATTAGATATTTCCATCTGGATTACTTTTAATACGAAACACCCATTTACAACTAACTATATTTTGGGATGGCTGAGACCAAACCAGTTCCCATGTACCATTTTGACCAAGGTTGTGAACTCTTCACTCATAGCTATACACTAGTTTGGATCTTTTAGTGCTTAAGTGACGCAAGATGGCTTAATTGAAAGGGGAAGAGGGTATTTGGTAGCAACACTTTCTTAGGCTTGAAAATATTATTTGGAGAATGAGTGGTCATTGTATGCATGCTGGATTAGGCTGTGATAGTCAAGAGGATATGGAAGAGGATATAGTAGGAGGTATTACAGTAGGTGTTGCTTGATTAGGGTGAAAAGAAATATTACCTAAGTAGGTGGTTTTAGGCAATACTTGAGTCTTCTGAGAACATATTGTAGGAAATTATTTGGAGGACTACCCTTAGCATGGAAAACTGGCTTAGGGATAGTAGGAACAGAGAGATGAGGTGTGGAAAGCTCTATAAAGAGAAAAATTGATAGATCCTATTATTTGAACTTGAGGGGGGTACTATCAAGGAATTCATACTCTTGATTATGATTATCACATCTATGAGGAAAGTGAATCTAAACAACCTAAACTGATAATTCAAGAAGTAGGTGATTTGATTTCAGTAATATAACACCAAGTGGTGATGAACATCTAGAAGCTAAAGAGATGACAAAAGAAGATAGGGATAATATAACTCAATCTCTACCACCAACTGAACAATTTGGGTTCGAGGATGCCTTTGTTGATGTACCAAACCAATCATTATCTACTAAAGGTGTTTTTAATTTAAAGTCTGAGCCATCCAGGAAACAGTTACCACATCGTCACAGTAGAGGTATTCCTAAACCCACATATGAACATGAACTATATAGTAAAGTTAAATACCCCATGAGTAACTATGTGTCTATACATCATTTGTCTAAATCAAATAAGTCATTTGTAAATCAATTATCTACTATATTTATTCCTAAAAGTGTGTAGGAAGCTTTAGCTGACCTAAGATGGAAAATAACCATGAATGAGGAGATGAAATTATTGCAAGAAAATGAGACATGGGAACTTGGGGAGTTTCCACCAGGAAAGAAGCCAATTAGGTGTCATTGGATTTATAATGTGAAGAAGTACAAAGCAGATGGTAGTATTAACGGTCTAAAGCAAGATTAGTAGGCAAAAAAGTACGCTCAAACTTCTGGGATTTACTACACCAAAATATTTGCACATATAGCTAAGATCAACACAATTCAAGTATTACTATCTTTAGCTGCAAACCTGGATTAGCCACTACAATAGTTCGATGTGAAAAATGCATTTCTACATAGTGAGTTGTCTGAAGAAATGTATATGGGTCTTCCACCCTGATGCATGATGTCAAAAAAATAGAGTCAAAAGGTGTGCAGATTGAAGAAGTCATTATATGGGATAAAGCAATCCCCCGAGAGCATAGTTTGGAAGGTTCACAAAGTCAATGAGAGTTTTTGTCTACCAACAAAGCAATTGGTATCACACTTTGTTCTTAAAGAAGCAACATGGTAAGATTACAGCACTTATCGTCTATGTTGATGACATGGTGGTTACAAGAATGATTCTGAAGAAAGAAAAGCTCGACAGAATTATCTATCTAGAGAATTTGAAATGAAAGATCTAGGTCCTTCAAAATACTTTATTGGGATTGAAGTTTCTCGATCAAGTATAGAAAATTTTCGATCTCAAAGAAAGTATGCCTTAAATCTTTTACAGGAGACTGGAATATTTGGATGTCAGTATGTTGGCACACTAATAGAAGAAGGTCTAAAATTATGTGTTGAACCTAATCAAATATCTGCCAATAAAGGAAGATACTAGAGACTTGTAGGGAGATTGATGTACTTGATTATACAAGGCCATGTCTTGTATGGTGAGTCAATATATGTATAATTCTATAGAACAACATATGAATGTAGTCATGTGTATTTTGAGGTATCTGAAGAGTGCCCATGGGAAGGGAATTTTGTTCACCAAAAATATTGATCACCAAAGTACAGAAGTATATACTAATGTTGATTGGACTGACGATGTGGATGATAGGCAATCTACATTTGGGTTTTGGTTACTATACCTTTGTAGGTGGTAATCTTGTGATATGGAGAAGTAAAAAGTAGAATGTTGTCGCTTGCGCAAGTTCAAAAGCTGAATTTAGAAGCATGGCTCGAGGACTTTGTGAGGCATTATGGCTAAGACTCCTCTTATAGGATTTGGGTTATCCATCAAGGCAACTAATCCAATTGTTTTGTGACAATAAAGCAACATGTGACATTGCACATATTCCAATACAATTTGATCTTACAAAGCATGTCGAGGTGGATAGATTTTTTTTTTATTAAGGAAAAGTTAGATGAAAAGATAGTGGAGTTGCCTAGGATAAAATCAGAAGATCAATTGGCCGACATACTCACTAAAGGAGTCTCCTATCGAGTATTCTCATCATTTTTAGATAAGTTGTGTATGAGCGATATTTATGCACCAACTTAAGGGGGAGTGTTAAGATTCTAAGAGATTAATAGTATCATTTTGTGATTCTTTCTTTTCTTAGTCTAATTATTTAATTATAAGTTTGATTAGGTGAGATTGTATTAGGTATAAATGATTAGGTTTCATTTGAATTGATGATTTTGAAGGTAATGATTTCAAATTCATAATAACAAATTCATATTGAGCTGGTTTGGATAATTTTATAATTCAATGGATTTTAAATCCTTAATCTCCTATTTTGAACTATTTTTAGAATCATTATAGTGTATTTTAAATTCATCTTAAAATGAGTTATTTAAAATTCTTCCCTTAAATCTTCACCTCAAATTAAAATTCTTCCATTCAAATACAACCTAACATAGCAATGACATTTGATCAATAATTACCTTCGCCCAAATTGACTATATGTATTTTGTCTTTATTTTTCTTTTAGAAAAAATATACTGTATCCATATCTTTTCTATGCCATATCTATGTTATGTCTATATATGTCCATCATTCAGAAAATAGATAATAAAAATAAAAAAGGCACACTCAGACCAGTAGTCTAGGCGTTGTATAAAATTTGCCCACAAAATTATTTAAAATGTAAATCTAGTTAGCAGGAATGCATTCTACAAGACTACAACTATGACCAAACTCAAGTATCAATCAAATTATTTGCGAAAATCATCATTTGACAAAACTTAGTTCCATAGTGCTTTTAGCTCAATACTAATGCAATGTCCTCTCTTTTTTATTCTTTCTTTCAGAATATTCCATTTTTGCCCATATTACTATGGATAATCAACTTATACTGAATCTTAAATTTAATTATCAACCATAAAACTTCTACTCAACTTCTAGTAGAATATTGATTTTCACAATGAAAACGAGAAGACCCGAGGCCAATTCAATTTGAACACATAAATTCAGTTTTTCTTCTTCAATAAATTCAAACCAACTCATTCACTGTCTAAATTGTCAATTGCAATGTGGTTTGAAATTATATCTATCAACTAAGGCATCTTGGTGAATTCATTGGAAAGCCCTACACAGACCAAGGCTTTGTTTGGTTATGTTTTGGGGATTGTTTTCTTTCCCCATAACAAAAATATATTTGTTTCCTCATTCCCCTCAAATAATTTATTTTTTCCTCAAAATAAAATGCGACTCACTATATATCACAATCATTATATTTTTAAATTATTATATTACTATAAATATATATCATGTCTTTTTTATATTAAAAAATATAACATTAAAAAATATTGATTTGACACTACTTATCCAACAAAATTGTCTTTATATGACTGTTATAGTAAAAAGTATTCCTTCTCAAAATACAAAATAAATATTATTTTTATTATTTCTTCATTCTCCCAAAAACATCCCCAAAACATTTAAAACATCAAAACCATAACCAAACATGTGATACCCGAGCCTCTTACTACTCACATGGCCAAATATAATTCATGCATTACGTGTTAATTTTATATGCTATTTGCATTTCTATTGACATTACATAATTTATTTCATTTTATACGACATTCTTGAATATTAAACTTAATTATGAAGCTCTTGCACGGTATTAGTTATTGAATTTCCTAATCTAAGTAGTTGGTTTTATATTGAAATAAAAAAAAAATGAGGTGGATCAATATTAGATATAGATGGGATATATAGGTTATAATTTTGGAAGTGTTAAAAGTGTCACTAGTAAGCTTATACGGTTTAATTTAATTTGATCAAGTTATTTCAAAAGTATATATTTGTAAATTAGCATACTTGGGATATTGGACATGATATAATGTGATTTAAGTGTCATATTACAAGGCCCATATGTGCATATGATTTAAGTGTCATATTACAAGGCCCATATGATGCGAATCGGTTTGGAGATCGAATGAACGGACATAGGAATTACCTATGGGAATGAATGGTGATTAAGATAGGTTGAAACCAAATAAAAATAGGTGAGACACACAAGATTAGGGCTGCAAGATAAGGGACAAAATCAGATTTTGCCATTTACTTGCCACCTCATGCTTTCTTATTAAGCTTAAGCTAACATCTCAAGCTAACACCTCAAACCCTTCACCCTTAAGCAACGACCAGACCCTCATTGCAGCCATTTTCATCTTCCAAACACACACCTTAAGGTCTCCAAGTGATCCAAATTGATTCCAAGTTGAAATAAAAGCAAGAAAAGCAAAGTAGAAGTGATTACCATCAAGTTAACCTCAAAATCTGCATAGGTAACATTTATCTACGGTTTTGCCTTTGGTTTTTAGATTATTATGAATGGTTTTATTGTTTATTAAGTTTTCAATATCTCTTATAAAAGTGTTAGGAAGTTTTTAGTTAGACTTTGGTGCACAAAGAAAGGGTTTTTGATGACAAACACTTAATAGGAAATACTTGTGGCAGAAACTGTTATCTTACTGTTTTCTTGTGTTTTAGGCTTCAAAAGTGTATGGTATGTTAAATAAAACCTATAATTATTACCATTTACATGACCATATATGAGTTAAGAGTATTGGAATGAAGTTTTATCAGTTGGCAATTGAAATAGAGAATGATATTGGAGGAACACTCAAACTGCCAAAATAGCAAAATCTGTTTTGGTGTGCTGTGAAGGAAACTGAATTAAGGGAGCAAATCCATTATTTTTGGTAATAATATGACCTGGATGTCTCCTTATATATGTTATCTAAGTATGGTGAAAATGTTGGAGTGATTGAATATACTTAAGGGTGCCAAAATCAATAATGTCATGAAGTGTGCAAAACTGTCATGGTAGGAAACAATCTGTTTCAGTATGTCGTGAAGAGAGCTGAACTTGGAAAGCTATATCCATGATTTTTAGCAATTATATGATATGGTTACATTTATATACATGTTATCTAAGTGTGGTAAAAATTTGGGAGTGATTGGATATGCTTAGGGATGTTAAAATTATCATACAACTAAACTTGACAGCAAGAAAATATGAAAATATGAATCTGCCACATTTGATCACTTAGCATGTTTCAACCTAGACATGTGGCTATTGAGTATTAACAATTAAGTACATGCTATTAGAGTTATAATACTTCAATTACATGATGTTTTCATGTACTTAAGATGAGAAATTGAGGTATTTGAGGGGCTATATTGGGTTCTAGTTTGTGAAAGCTTGATTGTTAGCTTATAGCTTGGTGTTTAAGATCTAGTACGAGATTTTGTGCTTTCAACTTGTCAAATTGGGAATGGTGCTTGATGTTGGGTAATATTACAGGCTATTTTACATCTAAGGTTGGAGATGAATACTAAACAAATTTAGACTAAGCCACCAACCAAGTGAAAGGTAAGTAAAGATTCATTTGCAACCACAATGCATAGACATAGTAGATGTGTGAATTATATGTGATATCATAAATTATATGTGCATAGTAAAGGACTCTCCATTGAGCATACATACATGGGCATTGTCATTAGCACGTGCATGCATCATATACGAGCATTGTGATAAATCTTGCATTGCACGGCATGATTCAGAGAAAGGAAAATATTTTGCTGACCACTACTAGTGCATCGAAGCATGCATAGATTTGCATGGTTTTATGCATGGATTTGCAAGTTCGCGTGCATAGATTTGCATGCGTATGAGTATGCATGGATTTGCATGCTTATATGATTATTGGCCATTGGATTATGGCGGTGTACAGAGCTCTTTTCCGGTGCATGGGATAGTAGCATTGGTCAAGGGCCCAAGAAAGAAATGATTTTGAGAGAAATATTTTGATGCATAAAATTGCATTGTGAGCATAGCATTTTGAGTTGCATGACTTGATATTGTGGATTATTCTTTGACATGCATAATCTTTACTTGCTGAGCATTAGCTCATATAGTTTATGCATCGTAGGTGAGTACGACGATGCTTGAAGCATCTTTGGCTGGTTGGTCGGCTGTTGGAGCTCCTACAGGTGTTTGAGGGAGTGTGTACATGGATGACGACCTGTTGGGCTATTTTGTTGGCTTGTTATATTTTGAGTCTGGTGTATTATGTTTTTAGATTGATACTATATTTCTCTTTTAAAACTTTATTGTAAATAAGTATGTAAATATTGTGGTCGTTATGGGTGTTGTGTTTTTATATAAATACTGATCCTTCTATTTTAAACAGGGTTGTGTATGTAAGAAGTGATTTAGCTTTTCTTAAAATGTTAAAATAAATAAATAAATAAATATTCCATGCATGCACACAGGTTCTATCATGTCAAATTATACAATATATATGGTTGTGTAGTAATTGGGGTGTTACAAAACATAACCCAAATTAAAAAACTCATGACTCATCCCTCGGGCCACAGTTCAACTAATGGATCAATCAATATGTTACTCGCTCTCAGCGGTAGGGTGAGGGTTCGAATTCTAATGAAAACCTGTAGCTAAATTTCGCTATGAAGTAATCACTATGGTGCTAGTGGGACCCTACGATCGAAGTTTGGTATGGAGCAATCACTTTAGAGACGGCTCCTTATGCGCAGAAGTGTAGAGTTCATGGGGGAACTTGTAATCCAGTTGAGATATATCCCGCAATTTAACCGCTTCAATGTTCTAAAAACATGAATATTGAAGTTTCAGAATATATCACGACGCAAGTTAAGGTAACTGAATTATAAAAAAAAAAAAAAACTCATGACTCATCCCTACACACTTAATGATTTTGCTAGATTGTGTAATGGAACAGCCTATATACAAAAATGGATATATAAAAATATATGCGCTTTCCCACGCATGTATACATATTAAATATCAAAAGTAAGCACAGACATTGATTTCGAAACAATGAATTTATTCTCTTTGTCCCAGTTTGAATGTTTCATGTTGAGTTGTTATTTCAAATAAATGTAGAAAAAATTATTTGTTTTAGATAATAAAACTTTGTGAAGATCTCAAAAACCAAAAAACAACGTTAATTTAATTTGCAATAGAGAAATATAACATTCGTGGAAGAATAAGTGAAAAACACAAGAGTCTGTAAGATTTGTGGAGGAAGAGGTATGGGGTTAGGAAATAAGTCCAATATGAAAAACTAGTTTTTTTTATTTTAATTTTTTTTCAAATTATTAAATTATTAAATCTTTTTTCTTGTCTCAAAACTCCGTAAACGTACATAATCGATTGTTCAAAACATGTTGAACATGCCTGTTTGCCATGTCTTAATTTTATTTTATTTCTTTTAAAAAACTAGCAATTACGGTGTCCCATCCTACTCTTTTTTAAGTGTATTTGTAGTATAGATTTTCTTATGGATATTAACGAATGTAGATCTCAATCCAGTTCAGTGAAATTTAATTCAAGTGGCAAAATTGATTTCAGGCTTCAAGATTAAGTATAATTTGTTGTTGATAGTTTTGTATTTGTAATTTATTTAATAATAATTATTACTCTGATATTAGTTGACATCTAATGTAATTATATATTTAATCGTTACACTCAAGAAAAAAAAAAATCAACGCATCTATCACTACGGGTGCATTTTGATCTAATTTCTTGAATATTGATTTTGATATAACTTACTTATGTAGTAATTGCTTTTTATAAATATTAACTTGAAAGAATTGATTTAAGCAAATTGTGTTGACCAAAAGAGTCATCTTTTAGCATTTACGAAATATTTGTCCTTATTTGGACAATTAAAAAATGGTTACAATTTGAGTTGCCTGTAAACTTATTTATTGCAAACTGTAATAGAATTTCAAAAGTTATTGAAGAAGCTCCATGCCAAAGTAACCCAATATATGTAAAAGACATAATTATAATTAAAATAGATTGCATTAATTAATTTTTTGTACGTTGGAGCAGGAGCAGGGAATAATGCGGCGTTGAACACGGGGTAGTGGTATGGCAGAGGGTGAAAGGCCATCACAAATTTTAAATAAATCCTAGTCATCCTCGTACCTTCAACTACCTTGCTTGGAACACGTGTTCCTCGGTTCTGCCATTACTTTTTTGTTCCTTTTTTTTTTTTCGTTTTATTATTATTGTTATTTTGTTATGTTTTGTTTTTATTTTAGAGGGGGGCCATAGGACAACGGCGGTGGTGTTTTTTAGCGCCCACTCCCTTAATCAGATGGCAAACACATCGGGTTCATTCAAGAATTTAATCTCCTCTTTTAAAGATTCACGTGAGCCTGTCGAGGCTTGTTATACATTCTTTTGAAAGAATATACTTTTTTTTTATATGAAATCTCATGAATCTCATGATTATCCGATGTTATTTCATCAAAATATATTAGGTGTCAAAATCTTAAAATTCATACACATATGAAGCTTAGATGAATTTTTCATTTTTCGATCAATTTGTTTATGATGTTTTATTTTTCACTTCAATATTTGTTGCATTTATTTTATTCAAAAAAAAAACAAAAACCGCGTTTTTCGTTGAAAATTACAAAAGAAAATAAGAAAAAATAAACCAATGACAAAAAAACAAAAATGGAGTTATCACTTTATGTTGAATATGGGTATGTTTAGATATTGATTTTAATGAGAAAAAACTAAGATATCTCAATCATACTCCACAGAAAAAAAATATTTTTCTTAATATTTTTTCACTAACATTCAATAATCAAACATAATAAAAGTATATCATATTTAGCAATTAATTGAAGGGTCAGTGATATCAATGCCAAAGTAGATTGTATTACCTCGTTATTGCCAATCAATATCATAGTCTAATGTGCTTGCAAAGATCAAAAGAATATTAAAGAATAGACCTAAAGAATGCAATATATATAGATATACACTCGCATATTCTCCTAGCAAAACTCCACCATAATACTCTCTCTATTTTAAAATATTTATTTTATTTGTTACAATATATGATCAAGCTATTTATCTCTTCTAGTTAATTTATCATATTAACTTTTCAATAACTTTGAAATTATTAATTTTTTAAATCTTAATATTTATTACGTTATTCACTATTATTCAATTTTTTATAAATAATTGACTAGGTCAAACTGAGAAAATAGTAAAAATGACCAGGCAACCATAGCTATAGAGAAGCAATTAGAATAGAGAATTTAAAATATCATTTACCTTCAACAAACCATGTTTTAAGGGTATTTATAAGTTAAAGAAATAAGCAAGTGCGCCCTCAATGCGTCAAGTGTCAAGATTTGAGCTATTTGGCATACGGGTGAGAGGTTCTGAAACGGTCCAAATCTCAGATCATGTTCGACCCGATTGGATCGGGTCAGTATCCATATTTAGATCAACATAAAAAGACACGGATCCTGACCTTTTTGTGATTGGCCTACATGAGGGGTAAGTTAATAATTTTGATTTTTTACAACTGTCACTTTTCAAGTTTATTTGATTTTAAATTGAGTTTCAAAAATTATATTTGAATTTGATTTGATAATTAATTGAGTAAAGTTTAAACGAGTTTTAATTGAGTCGAACAAAAATCAAGCTAGCTTGAGTAATTTGATATTTTTATATATATTTTTATTATTTATTTACTAACTAAGTCGAGTTTTAAATCTTATCGAACGAAAAAAATATATTTAAACTTAGCTTGTTAAGTTAATGACTTGACCTCAAACAAACTTTTGATAATCAATTTTAAGTGGAGTAAGTATCAAATAACTTGATTTATTTTTTAAGTGTACGTAGAATTGCTACTTTTATCTCAAAAGTACTCAATAACTTTCCCTTGAATACATTTATAATTAAAAGAACTAATAGTACATTTATTAGCAAAAGATCGTATAAAAATTATTGAATAATAGCAAAGAAATTATTTATTTGGGGGACACTTTTAACTATTTATCAAAAAATCATTCAAAAAGAATATTTTTTTATTTTTTATTATTTGAAACTCTAAATACATTTGTTTTATTCATATCAGAAATATAATTTATTCTTACTTTCAATTCTCACTTTAAAACCTATTGAAATTTTCTCATCTTTGAACGTGTCTGATAAAATTCATTTTCAAATTTACTAAAATTTTATATTTTTTTTAAAAAAAATATCATAAAACAAATATATATTTATTTTCAAACATATATAGTCAACATAAAAATATAATTAAAATATTTTTTTACACAAAAAATTAATTAAAATATTTAAAACTAAAAATGACACTAAACGGGTTTTATTATTCATAGAAACGAGAAAGCGGAGAAGAACAAAAAAAAAACAAAAAATAAAATAAGGAACACTAGGCATTATTAGTATCTTTAATAAAGTTGATGCAAACCAGTATTTTTAAAATCGGACCGGATCGGTCGGTTCAACTGGGAACCGGAGGTCAGTTCGGTCCGATTTTGCTAAAAAATCGGTCAACAACCGGTCAAACTGGTCAAAACCGCCCAGAACCGTTTTGACCGATTTTTATGTTTTTTTTTAATTTTTTATTTTAAATTTTTATAAAGGTTTAAATTTGATATTTTATTATATTTATGTAATTATTTAAATTTTATGTTTTGTTATATGTATTTTTATGTAACTATTTATTTATTTTTACATTTAAAATGTATTATATAACAATTAATCTATTATATTCTTATTTTATATAAAAAAATATAATTAATTTTTATTAAATCGGTCCGACCGTCGGTTGAACCGATCCGACCGGTTGAACCGCTAATTTTAATAAAATCGATTTGATCACCGGTCCGATTATAAAAACATTGATGCAAACTACTGCGAAAGAACCAGAGACCAGAGTTGACAGACACAGTGTGTCTTTCTATATATAACAGTGCTGCTAAATTAGCCGTATGAAGCTTTTTCCTCTCATGGCCTTGGTTATTTTCCCCCTTGTCATATAATATTTCCTTTGTGCTTTTTCAGCTTCATGAATCATAATGATGACTAATAAAACTAACATGGGCTGGGGAGTTCTTGATTGCCCATCTCCATATTCACATCATCTCTCTCGAACAAGATGCCAAGTTACAAGTGTTTGTGAAGAGTTAAGTTTCATTTTATCTTTATATTAAGATTGCAAAGCAATTTTCCTATATTTATACTATTTAAAACTTATGAAGCAAAACTAATTTATTTTAAAATAATATAATAGCATGTCAAGTGATCTTAAGCAATATTTTCAGAACCAGATTGGAACGATCGGTTCGACTATAAAGCAGCAGTCGGTTTGATCCAATTAGCTTTAAATAACCATTTTTGTGATTCAATCGGTCAAATAATTTTTTTTTAATTTCTTTTTTTGGGAAGTTTAGAACCTTAAATTTGGTATTTTGCTATATATACAGATTATTTAAATTTTAGGTTTTGTTAAATATATTTTTAATTAGTTATTTTTTTTCTTTAAAATATATTATATAATAATTAATCAATTATATTATAATTTTATATAATATAATAAAAAATATAATTATTTTTCATTATACAAGTTGGACCGGCAATTGAATCGATCCGACAAATTAAATCGCTAATAAATAATAAAACTAATCTGATTATCGATGCAATTATCAAATCACTTATATTAAGTGTTAAAAGTTTACTTGTGATCCCTTTGTCGAAAATCTGAATTCTGGGCCTCCTTGAGAAGCAGTGCAACCTTATTCGTAATTTATATTGTTTCAAATTTATTACTTTTATCTTTTTAAGAATATTTCAAAATAAAATTTAATTTTTTGAAATAGAATTGTTTTTTAAAATTACTATATTAATTAAAGTAATAATTTGATATCACTAACTTTTAATCATTACTTTTAGTGCTAGTAATAAAAAACACAAAACTTGCATTTTTTTTCCAACTTTCATCTAAAATTCCACATCGAATAGAAAAAGAAACATAATTTTAAAAGGAAGGTAATATATAATATTTTGACCTTTTTAATTTTGTTAAGATGAATATTTCTACCATACCATCTATCTCTTAGTCTATAAAGTTGTAATCAAGAATAAAGATAAAGGCTTAAGTCTGGTATAGAAGTTTCAATAAAAATGAGAAATGCTCTATCTTTGAGTACGATTTGAATATAAATCCTAGATGTAGAAGTTGGCTTAACTCATTTATGATTTTTTTATATTGTATTCTTTAAGTTTGCAAAATTTGGGGGGTGCGGGGGGTGGGGGTAATAAACAGAATCTTTATTACCTGGTCCTTAGTGTTGACTAGGGTGCTCTGCTATTTGTTTTTTCAAAAAAAAAAATGATTGCGCCATACCAATACATGCAGGTTTAGAATGTTCAAAAGCAAAATAGAACATTTCAATATCAGTAGTGTTAGATAGGTACATAGGTTTCTGGTATCCATAAATATATTTTGCGGTATCCTCCGTGTATAATGATGCGTCATAAATCATAGTTGATATTTGAACTGGATATTTGGACCGAGCTACTATGTTCAAAAGATGGCCATATTCTGCCATTAGTAGTAATAATTGGGCTTGGGTATTCGGACTAAATTACTAAGGAGATGAGCTGATTTAAGACCAGCTCAGGAATGATGCCAGCCCTATTCGCATATTTTAACCCAATTACAGCTTCTAGAAAGTCCAATCTTTAGGGAGGAGAATTGTACCTTAGTTGCTCTCTCATATTCTAATTGCATTCATACACTTATCTAAAAGCTAATTGAATCCTAGAAGAATTCAATCACATTATTGCCTATATATACAACCTGTACAGTAGATTTAATTTACCTATCATTGAAGAGTTTTCGGTAGGTAAAATTCATAATATATTTTTTTGCAGGCAAAAATATTGGATATTTGAATTATATTTGAAGAGAGTCATCAATTCTTGTTACACATTATATAAGGCTCCTTGTCCTTGAGAAACTCCAACATGTACAAATTATCGAATTTATTGTATTTTTACTAATTTTTTTAGTGTAACGATGGTCAACAAGCTTACACCAAGTATGTTTAGATTTATCAAATTCAAGGTGTTTATAATGTAACTATCCGTAACAAGCTTACACCAAGTTTCTATTCGTTTTCTATATCTCTCTAATTAAAGACAAATAAGGGACAATTACAATCAAATATGTCATTGAAATATCCAAAGTCCTATGGCTAATTTTATTTTATTTTTTACCCTTAAACTTGTTGTTTGTATTAATTTAGACACTGAACTTTTAAATGTATCAATACAACACTTCAACTTCTTAAAACATAACCTTTTAAATACATACACCTCTCGTAAAGTCTTGCCCTTTTGACATTTGCATCCATAAGGTTTCAATTTCTTTACCTTTTGACCTTTACATTCATAAGATTTCAATTTTTAGCATATACCTTAATCTAATTTATTTGATAAAATTTTTTTAAAAGAAATTTAATGAAAAGATCAAAAGGCCTCATCCCCATATGCTTATGGAAAAAAGGGGAGAACTTTTAGAAAAAAATAATAGGTAGTTTTTTTTAATAATGCATGTTTATTTGAAATTGAGTGCCACTAAATTTTAATTGTGGTGGTCTTTCATTGATATAAGTGGTGATTAATACTAATTTTTACATATCAGAAATATTTACAATTTTCACATTTACAAATGTTTTACAATATTAAAATACATAGTTTTCAAAACCAAGTGAAAAATTAAATTTAATTATAAAGACCATGTTTAGTCATATATCAGTCGTGTTATCATTTTCAAAAAAAAGCAAATGGGAGTTATTATAAAATTTATTATTTTTCTTATGTATATAGTGTTCAACAACTCATAATTACTTACCCAGAAAAGGAACTCATAATTTAGATTTTGATATAAAACCTCTTTAGAATTATAAAATCTTAAAGTTATGCATTTATGTTAAACATGTTAAACATACAAGAATTAATCTACATTCCATATTTTAATAAATATAAATTTTAACTTTAAAATATGAAAAAAATAACATTAGTGATAAAAAAAATAAGATTGTCACTAATTACATGCATTAAGTAACAAAAACTTTTATTTTGTCTTTAATGATTTTATTAAATAATAATAATTTTTATTTTGTCACATTAATGGCTTAATAGTGACAAGAACTAACTAGTATCATATTACTAGCCAATGATACTAGCCACTAATTGTTAAACGCAACAACTTAAATATAATTTTTTGTAAGTTTTTGAAAAAATCATTATTGCGACAAAATAAAAAATTTAGTTACTTAATGTATATGTAATTAGTGACAATTTTCTCATTCACTTAATATATTGTCACTAATTTTTTTTTTCTTGTAGTTTTATTTAATTTAAAAAAATTTGATCAAAGAAAGTTTCCATTAAGTAGACAAAAAAACAGGATTACAAGCAAACTGTGGATAACCTCATCATACTGAGGACAAGAAGGAGGGAGTCTCTCTCGAATCAAGAAACTCCAGAGCAAGTTTGACACTTCCACAGCAAATAGGTGAGAACAATGAAAAATGTAAGTGTTGGTTTGTGTGATTTTGAAGTATGTGCAATAAAAAATAATTTTAAAAAAATACTAAATCGCAATAATTATAATAATACATCGAATTCGATCCGATTTTTAATAATAACGTAATTTTTAATAATTGTAATAAAAATAATTAAAATTTTAATTTATAACTTTCTATGCATTCCGATTATTGTAGGGTATGAAACAATCAATTATTAGTTCATTTTTTGAATTTGGTTCATAGAGATCAAAATGTCTTCCCCTTTAAAGTAGTTCACACTTTGAGCAAGAATACAAAATCAGAATTCTGCTAGTAATTCTGATGTCTTTTCTATTGTAGTTGAAGGAGTGTATATAGAAAATATTAATTTTTGTTATCAACTTGTGATAAAAGAGTTAACACTTAAAGATTAAATTTTTGGAGAAAAAAGATGGATGAAGAAAATAATTTTCTTCTCTTAATTTCTATATAGCCGAAAATTATAGGGATGGTTATTCTTCTTTAAATTTTTGTCCATTATGTATTTACAAGGGACAAAAAATTTAAAGAGTCATACTCTTGGTATTTTATGTCTCATTTTGATTGATTAAAAGATATTTTGATTCATCCAAATTTCTTATAATTTTATCTTTTCATATCTTTCAAAAATATTCAAAATTACCCAGAAATTCCAAACTTTTGACTTTCCATAATTTTTTTATGGTCCTTTTCTATTAGACCTTAGTGAATTGAGCTTGAATTTAAAAATAAATCCTACAATTAATTCAATTAATTATCTTACCCAAATTAATTAATTTCATCTAATACATCTAATCAAATTAGATCCAATTAAATAATTTAATTATTTAGTTAATTATGCACTACACAATTAATTTAATCAAATCAAATAATTGTTTCACTCTCCTTAATCTTATTAGGTCCAATTAAATAATTCAATTACTTAATCAAATAATTAGTTCAACTCCTTGAATTAATTTAAGCCCTCTTATTAATTAATTGGATTCAACCATTTGGATCAATCCATAAATTAGAAATGTTCTATCTCAAATTGTGTGTGACCCTTTAGGTTCACAATTAAACTAGCAGTAGTCTTGAAACATTTGCAACTTATGATTAATAATTAATTCGATTAATTAATCCAACTAACTAGTCCGCTTGAAATTAACTCCTTAATTTCAAGAACCTCACAAATTATGGGAAACACCTAACAAGTATATTATGACTACCTAAACTTAGGTAAAATAGCGAGTGAACCTATTTCAATTATGAGTATCATACACGTAAGGTCTTTCCGTCAACTGATATCCCGATTGAGTTTAGGGCATTAATCAATAGTCAAAACCTTAATTACTCAATAACTATGATTTCATTTTAAGTTTCAAAACTCATGACGATCGTTAAAAAACCCCCATCCAATATTCATCCTGCCTTAACCAAGGGCTTCTGAGTCATGAACTATGAAAACATAGGAGATTCACTTATTCTATCAGACAAGTGACGGATCATTTATTGACCACTCATTAACCTCCATACATATCAATGCAACATCCAATGTATCCCTTTTGTGATTGTCAGACAATCAGAAGATACATCAAAATGAAACACAATATGCATAAGGCTACCATAATATCTCAAGTCAAAAGACTAATCGTGTACTATCGTAATATGAAATTTCTTATTTCGACAAACAAGTTTTCAATTAATAAATTCCAGTGGGTCTATTCAGTATACTTGTACCTTCACAAGCACCAACATACATGCACTAGCGTCACTACGCTAATGTCCATGGAGCGAGACATCGTCCTCGTAATTGGGTTATTTGTCCATTCTCAAAAAACCCTTGATTCGAAACTAATTTAAGACCAAAGCCATAGAGGCATATTCCATTATCACCATCAAATGCGTGACCATGCCCCGTAGTTATGAATTTGATGATATCCCTAAGATATATTTCATGATCACCATCATCAGTTGCCAAAAGAATTTGATGATATCCCTAAGATATATCAATCATAATGAGCAACTCATACCTTGACGTAGAATCTACGAGCTGGTCTATCCATGGCAAAGGATAATGATCCTTAGGACATGCTTTGTTTAAGTCTCTAAAATCTATACACATCCTCCACTGATCCATAGTCTTAGGTACCAACACTGCATTAGATAGCCATTCAGGGAACTAGATTTCCTCAATTTGTCCAGCATCTAACAATTCTTGAACCACTTGGTGAAGAATGAGGTCTTTCTCAGGGTCGAAGTCCCTCATCTTTTGCTTTACTTGCCGTACTACTGGATCGACATTCAAATGATGCATTGCCACGCTAGGGTCAATGCCTATTAAGTCCTGTGATGACCAAGCAAACACATCTACATTAGCTTTTAGAAAATTCACCAACTGCTCAGCCATATGAGGACTGAACTAAATTCCTATCTTTGTAGTTCTTCCCATTACTCCTGGGATCAGTTCCACCACCATGAGCTCTTCATTGGGCTGCACATGGGGCTTAGGGTTATCCTCTTATGCAACTTTCATTTTTTTTTCTTGGTTTACCTCACCCGTAAGTCTGTCTTTATCTATGGTTCCACACTGATCAACTTTTTGAATGGCTTACACATAACATTTCCTTGCAGTATATTAGTCTCCCACTACTTCTCATACCTTGTCGCCTACTGGAAATTTGAGTTTCATTTGATAAGTGGAGACCACCACCTGGAACATATTAAGCATGAGTCTTCCCAAAATAACATTATAAGCTAAGGGTGCATCTACCACTAAGAAATGCACCATTCTAACTTTCCTCAATGGATTCAAACCCAATGCCACTAGCCTAGAAGCTAAACTTTCCTACCAATGAAACCGAATAGAGAAGTTTCTACTGGTAATAGTTCATCTTTCAACTCCATATATTTAAAGCAATCTAGAACATAATCTTGACCGAGCTACCTGTATCTACGAAGACTCTTGCCACATCGTAGTTTGCAATAGTTGTTGTGATTACTAAAGCATCATTGTGAGGTTTTTGAATAAGGCTGTTATCTTTAGGGCCAAATTGAATTATCGTTCCCTATGCTACATGATGTATTTCTTCTACTCATGCTAGAATTATGTTGTTCTAATATGTGCCTTCCTTGCTCGGTAAGAGTCCCTATTAGTTGGGCCTCCAACAATCATCTAGATCATACCTCTCTTGGGGGGAGGTTGAGCTGGGTGGCCTCTAGGTTCCACCTCCTCTACATCTTCCTCTGACTCCACATTGCCTCTAGGTTTTCTTTCTTGGCCTTTCCTTTTCTATCCTCAAGACTGCTTCTGATCTCTATAGATAAATTCCTTTACGTTTCTGGCTAGGATCATTCTTTCAATCTCATCTTTCAAGTGGTAACAATCATCAATAAAATGCCCATAATCATTATGAAACCTGCAAAATTTCTTTAACTTAGCCTTTTTTGGGGCCTCCGAATTAGTCCTGGGCTATTGTAAAGCGGGGTACCTCTCTACAACTATCAAAATCTGTGAATGAGGTACTGCCAATATTGTATACCTATCATAACGCAACTGAGGTCTCCCTTTCCTTTCTGATCCTCGCTTACTGGGGGGAATGATCCCTAACTTCCTCTCATCCTCTTTCTTTTTATCTTTTTTCTTATCAACTCTCTCGTTCCTTTTCATATTTTGTACTTCTTTCATGTTGATGTACTTCTGAGCTCTAGATAACAGGTCATCAAAACTCCGAGCTGATTTTTTTGCTAATGACCTGAAAAGCACTCTATCCTGCAGCCCCTGTGCCAACGCATTAGTGAGCACATCTTGTGTGGCTAAGGGTACCTCCAAAGCAGTAGTGGTGAACCTTTTAATATAACTCCGCAACTCTTTACTCTTATTTTTTTTCTGATGCTAAAAAGTGTCTGTGTGGTCTTTTGATGCTCCTTAGCACTAGCAAATTGGTGTAAGAAAACCATGCTGAACTCTTCAAATGAATTGATAGAATTTGCGTGGAGTTGGTTAAACTATTATTGAGCTAATTTAGTTAACATGGCCAAGAATACCCCGCATTTCACCCTATCAGAATAATGGTGTAGAAAATCTGAGTTCTCAAATCAGCACACGTGCTTCTATGTATCAGTAGTCCCATCGTATTCGTAACTTAATGGCCTGACACTAGAGGGTAGTTCATCATCCATCACTTCTTTAGAGAATGGGATTCCCTTTCTTTAAATCAATACCTTTCCAACCATATTCTTTTTTATCTATTTCATTTCATTATGCAATTCCTCCATTCGTTCGGATAAACAATCTGACCCTTGGAGGCCGTTTTACCTGGAGATGTGGATATTTGACTTTCTTCAACATCTACCACCTGATGGGGCTTCAAGAATTTTCCAGCTATATTACTGTCATGTGCTTGGGGCAGAGAAGGGGGTGGCATAGATTCTACAGCAACAACTATCATAGACTTGAGTTGCTCCGTTGTCATGGTGATAGGAGTATTCGGCATGACTTCCGTCCTCTTAGCCATCATTGGTGCTACCATTTGGCGAGAAAAACGTGTCTGGAGTAATCGGAGGTGGGCCTTCTTCTTCACCTAGGCTCTCATCATCCCCAAATCGACCTTGTTCAGGATGTGAACCCATCTCCTTTCCCAAATCACCCTAGAGTCCCTTATTAGCCATGTGTTTATATGTATTTTTTTATATTACAATATAATGACTCAGAAGAAACTATATAATCCAAATAAGAAAAAATCAATGCTACAGAATTCAAAAAATCATTTTCAAGAGATCTCTACATAAGACATAAACTAAACTCACACCTTAGCCCAATATTGATTTCCCATAAACGGCGCCACTTGATATGCCGTAAATAAACACACCAAGAAATGTAGAGTAAAATCACAAATATTGACCATTGTTGTGATATAGATGGAGGTATGCCCGCTCTGAAATGATGCTAGTTCTACCTGCAAAGCGTTGGGGGAGGCCCAACGTAAACACTCCAAAACTTAAGTTAGTCACTCAGCTTTCACCCAATAAAAAATATGTCTTTAGAATAAAAAATGAGGAGAAAAATCCCTTATCTTGGGCTTAAGGCTTATATTTATAGAATAATCTTACTTGGGGCAAATGAGGAACTTTGCCTATATTTTATTATGATTTTCTAGTGGACAAGTCACCAATCTAGTGATTTACCTTAGATAATATTCTCTGACATTATCCACAAATAACCGTCTAGTTTTGTCCTTTTTTGTTTATCACTAAATTATCTCTAACTCATATATCGCTCTTGATTATTCTCTCCTTAGTTGACCATATCTAGTCGGCTCGACATATCTCTTTATTATTATTTCCCGAGCTAACCTGATCTTGTCAGCTCGACATCTTTCTCCACTATCTTCTACTAACTCTTCTTAGTTGGTCCAGTCAGGTCAGCTCGGCGTAACAACTCCCTCTCATAGGAAGATCTGACCTCCCTTACTTTGGTCTCACGAGCCTTTAGAATGGCATTATGTTCATCCATCCAGCACCCATGGGTCACCAGAGCACTGAATCCACTAATTTTGGGCCTATATACGCTCATAGGAAATCAAGCATAATCCATACCATATCAACCATAATGGTCGAAAATTTCACAAAATTGTGTATGAAAAATTCAACCATCCATTTCCTCTCAATTGTCCCAATTTTTTTTATTTTTTGTTTTTTGTCAGTCTTGTTTTTTATATTTTTTATTCTAATTGAGAGTATAGACCGACTCAAAAACAAAACTTTCATATACTAAATATTTGTCTTATTGCTTCAAAAAATTCATACAATATTCCCTTAGTTAAGAATAGTTAAATCAAAGCTACTGCATAACTTTAACATCGGATGCACATCCAAAGAGATACACTTGTAGTTGTTTGGTGAACAATATAAGGAAACGAGAAGGGGTTTTTGGATCGTTTAATTTAGTATAAAGTAGAAGCAATTTAATTCGTGTAACTTACCCATTTCATCAGTTGGAAGCATATGAGGTAAAGTTTTGAAGTTTACCCACAAGAAGCAAATTTCACATAATCAATCAGTCGCGATAATAATAGAATAGTGGTTCTAAATTATGAATGTTGATGTAGACCAGGTTTGGCTATATTGATATGGCCCAGAATTGATCGTACTATATGGGCTTTGGGAAGTTGGGCCACTAAGGTGGAGATCCGAAGAAATATTAGGCTTGGGTTGTTGACTAAGTGGTTCAAGATTGAATGAGTTCAGATTTGGTTCATGGTAGGATCAGGCTTTCGAGACAGACCTGAGCTGAATGAGTTGAATAATTTCTCAAAGAGACATCTTTTAATTTCTTGTGTTTTCAATATAATCTCTATATGAGATCATGCTCCAACATCTACTAAAACCCCCTACTATATTATTCGCCACAAACCTCTAATAAACATTTGCGGCCCCTATCGGTCCCTTTGCCAACCATATTAAGAATCGGGTGCAAAGTAGAGGTGAAAGCGGAAGTGAAGAGGCGGAAAGGTATGAGTGGGAGAGGGTGGTTGAGGGAGCAAGGAGCGAAGGTGGGATGATTCGGCATCACAATGACCTTTTATGAGTGCATCAACTTGAATTATTTTATTAATTATTTTGCAAATAAAATAAAAATATAAAATGACCTTTTATTAATACTTAATTAATTATTTTTTAACACTTAATGAATAATTTTAATTAATATAATTTAATTGCAAACTAATTAACTATTTAATTATTAATTAAAGATATAAATTTAACATTGATTATTTACAAAAAATTAATCAAAATATTTTTTTTTCCAAAAATAAATGTTGGCCCAATTGGTCCACGAGTTGGGTTTTTCCAACCCATAACTAGTTCTTGATCTCAAGAGCCGGTTACGGGTTGAACTTGTCGACCCGTGGTCATTGAATTTTGACCCGTTGACCATAAACCAAGTATAGTTTCGAGTCAACTTGTAGTCAGGTCTAGTGGAACGCACGAGTGAGAGGTTGATCAAAATTTTCTCAATTTTTCTCACCAAAGGTGAAGAAAACTGAGGAAATGTTGGTTTCATTTTCAAAAGTACATTTTCATCTATTTGTAATAAAAATATGTTTTGTAAGTGTATTTTAGGAGAATGATATTTTTATTTTTTCAAAATATTTCAAAATCAATTTTTATTTTTCCAAAACCCTTCTCTCATTTTAATATATCTTTCAATTTTAAAGATATATATATATATATATATATATATATATATATATGTTCATTTTTATATCCCAATCATTACAAGATTAAATAATATACATATTTATATCTTCTAATTTCAATCATTACTTTCTTTAATAGAATAATAGTATATAATATTATAAAAGTTTGACATTATACCACTAACAAGACAAGACTCTATAAAAAAAAAATTACCGTAAAAAATGTCAGTCCAAAAATAGTTCATCCAAATGTATTTTTCACAAAAAATATATCACATTGTTATTTTCCAAATACATTTCATTCCTCACACATTCATATTCCGATCCCCAAAATGCATTTTCTTAAAATATATCTCATTATTTTCCCGAGCAACCAAACAATATAAAATGCTTTTGTCTACTATTTTTTTTCCTCTTTCTTAGGAAAATTCTAGAATCAAACAAGTTGTTAATGAACTTGTCCGAGCAAAATGGAAATAAACGTAGAACACTAAAGATTTCTGATTGAATAAAGTAAAGATAATAAAAGAATAAGTTGAAATTCACTTGGATATTTGCTCCAAGTCGCCATTTGAAGATGCCAACGATGAATCACTATCATTTGGCTCCCCATCTTAGAATTTTTCAATGATATATCTACATTACAATTAAAAAATCTATCTTCTCAGATGATACATTTATTTTCTCAATGGATATATGTGTTGTTCCATTGATTTTTTAATTTTTTTTCATATGAAAATTCATATAAAAAACACCAAATTAATTAGTTTAGTTCAAATTGATTTCTTTTCTTTGTATGAATAGCTTAAAATGCACTCAAATCTTTTTCACAAGTGATACATGGCTGGCTAAGTATTTTGATAGCCAATTTTTATAATGTTGGAATTTCTGCTCCAGATAACTTCTACTATATTCCTGTTGAAAACAATAACTTTAGACAATTTAAAAGACATGGAAAAAATAAAGTCAAAAGATCAAGAGAACAAATCCGTCCGAAAATGTTATAAAATACTAAAAGTGGAAAATACAAAAACTTTCTTGGATGTGCATCATTCAAATAACTTGTGGCAAATCCAATGAATGTTAGGATTTCAACCAACATACCGCAAGAATTCTAGCTAAATTATTTGGATCTTTAGCACTAGGCACCATTTTTCAGATATCTCTTTCAGAGTTAGTTTTGCTTATTTGTCCATCCAAACATGCTTAGAATATAACAAATTTGGATTCAAAATAATAGTAGCGACATACAAATCATCATACAAATTGTTATCCCTCGGTCATTACTTATTCTCTATTAAGGCAAATACCTTTTAGCGTTATTTTTTCGAAGTGGCATAAAGGGTCTGGGAGAGTTAAAAAATAACCTTTCACAATTTTCTTTGAACTTTTACAAGCTTTCTGTTTAATCAATAATCAATTCAGTAGGTTAAAAATGATTTACAAAGATACTTGTTTCTCTCAGCCTTTTACTTGGTCAATTTGATTACTTGGTACTTATGCTAATTTGGTAAGCCACTAAATGTTGCTCAATTCTTAAATGAAACACTTAAACTCCTGGGTTGTTTGCTTTGAATAATTCAAATGCAAATGCTTATGTAAAAGTTGTTGGTTGTATTGTGTCGAAAGAAAATTGTATTTCAGTTAAAGTGAGGTAAGTACGAAGTTAATTTCCTTAAAGCAGATTTCGTCCCCTATACGGTGCTATAGAAACTTGGACGTCTGTCTCCAAAATACAATATTTCTTTATAAAATTAGTATAACACTATACTAATTTTATCGGGCGAACTAAAAGTTCGATTGTATACTTCTCAAAAGAGAATAAGAATATTAAAATATCATAATATATTTTAATAAAAGGGAGAATAGAAACATCAATTGAATATAAATTAATTTGGTATAGAGAAAATGGAATGAGAGGGGGTTTATTTATTGATATCTAGGTGTCTTATCGTGATTGGTCATGTCTCTTAATTAGAATCAATATTAACCATTGGATTGCATCCCTTAAGATATGGTTACGATCTAGTGGTTCACACTGCATCCCTTCATGAAAGTTCACAACTCTTACCATGCACCTCTTACTTATGTATAGATGTGTCTATTCATCGTGTCTCATCAATGTTAATAAACAATCACAACTCTTCATATGTACCCTTGTGACCATTCATATCCATTAGACACATTTTCAAGCTTAAAACATTTTTATTAAATTTGAGACACATTTTCAAGTTTCAATTTTTTTATTATATTGGAGTCTTTTTTAATTCACCCCTTTTATTCCAACAATCCCCACATGAATGGAATAAATCGACATGAATCAAGAAATATGAAAAAGAATACTGTCTGAAAAATAGTGCATCAAGATAGGTAGCTTTCGATTTGAACATTTCCTAGTAAAAGCCTATCGGACTTACTTGGCTAATCAGTGAACTCTAAGTTTTGAACTGTTAGCCATTATTGCAAGCCTAGTTAATAGACTCCACACACTAACTCTCATATCAAGTTTGGTTCTCTATTATGTTCATTATTTTGGCCATGAACTCTCTTGGGTTTTATCAACTCCACCCCATATTCAATTGCCCACACCACTCTTGTCTCTCATCGATACAACCTCGTTCCCTGGCACCTTGGCAACCTCAGGCTCATCTCACTATCGTTATTTTTTTCGAGTCTCTCATTTGACTGCTTAACAGTAGGGCCTCACATCATGTCACCACCGATCTTGGAAACCTCTCCCTTTTTGCTCCTTATGATGGGATTGATGATATTATGATTGGCGATGACACGGATCTCCCCATTACCCGCTCTAGTTTGAAATCTCTCTTTTTTTCTCTACACAATTTTACTTTAGACAATGTCCTTTATGTTCCTACTATGAAGAAGAATATTATCTCTATATCCCAGTTTTGTAAAGCTAACACATTCTCACTACTTCATGTCTTGTGAAGGATCTTTGCATAGGGGCACCTCTACTACAGGGCTAAATAAAGGATGTCGTGTATAAATGGTCGACATCTTCAGTCACCTACCTCTCTCATTGCATTCTCAAGCTCCAAGATCACTTCGTTTGAGTATCATCATCGTCTAGGTCATCCATTACTCTTAATTTTTAGGCATCTAGTTTGCAATTTCAATTTAGACATTTGAAGTCCTTTAGAGTTCAATTATAATTCTTATCAATGCAATAAAACTCATAATTTACCTTTTTCTATTTTTTCTCTTGTATCTATTTTTTCCTTTGACATTATTTTCACAAATGTATGAATATCTCCTATGACATATGTTGATGGCTTCAAATAATATGTTATCTTTATTGATCACTTTACAGAATATATATGGTTATATCCTCAAACACAAATCTCATGTTGCGGATGTTTTCTCCAATTTAAATTCTTGTTGAAAACTATTTTTACCACAAAATCATCCCTTTTACTCCGATAGTGAGGAGAATACGAAGCACTTCACTCATTCCTTACTTCCAATAGAATCTCTCACTTTATCTCTCCACCACACACACCTAAACAAATGGATATATTGAACGATGTCATCATCATATTATTAAAACTGGTTTGTTGCTTCTTTCACACATATCTATGCCCCTATCCTACTGGTCATTTACCTTTTCCATGGTTGTATATCTCATACCTACTCCTACCCTTAACTAATTGTCTTTCTACTCCAAACTCTTTGGTGAGTCTCCCAATTACTCCAAGCTCTATAAATTTAGATGTCTCTATTATTCTTGGCTCCAACCCTACTCTCCACACAAACTTGCCCATTATTCCACTTTATATGTCTCTGTTAGGTACTCGTCTACATAAACTTGTCTCTGTCTCGACCTTACCTTATCTTTCCCTTCATCTTCTTATAGTCCACATTCACCCATCCATCTATTAGAACTGCTTCTCACTAGTGTTCTCATGTGTCACACTTGTCGGTCATTCACACATCCAATGCTGCTCCACCTACTTTGCTCTCTGCCAATATGGTACTGTGGTGCTATCTTTCCTGTGTTGTGGTGCTAGTCCAAGTGTGCAATGCCTCATTCTCTGTCACAGTGCCATCTCTGACAGCAAAAATGGTATTTTGGTGCTAAATCCCTAAGTTGTGGTGTCACGTCCCTGTATCGCAATGCAACTTCCCCGTATTGCGGCTCCATTTTCTTGTGTCGTGCACTATAACGCCTACTCTCCCAAGCTGCAACCCTAACCTTATCAGCACCTCTACTCACATTTCTTCCTTAACTTTCATACTACACCATCTCGCACTATTATTACTCATTCCAAAAATGATATTTTCAAGCCCATTAAAAAAAAAACCTCACAGCCCAACTTCAGGCTCCTGGTACATCTGAACCTATTTCTATGACCTAAGTCATCAAAGATCCTAAATGGTGCCTAGCCATGTCTGAGGAGTATGATGCTCTAGCCCAAAACAGCACTTTCTCCTCATCCCAATCACAACTTAGTTGGTTGTAAATGAATTTTCAATACTAAACATTTATCTGATGGTTCTATTGATAGGTATAAAGCTTGTTTGATTGCCAAGGGCTTTTATTAGTGTCCTGGCATTGATTATAATGACACTTTTAGTCCCGTTATCAAACCTATTTGTGTTCTTATTGTTCTAAGCCTTGCTGTTAGTCGTGGATGGTCTCTTCACCAACTTGATGTCAATAATGCCTTTCTCTATGGTACTATTTTTGAAGATGTCTTTATGGTTCAACCATAGGGCTTTGTTGATTTGTATCATCCTTATTATATTTGCAAACTCCAAAAGGTCATTTATGGGTTGAAACAAACTTCTTGTACTTGGTATCATGAACTTCGATAATTCCTTCTAGTTGTGTTAATTCTCATGCTGACACATCTCTGTTTGTCTTCCGCACTGGTGGTCACTAACTTTATATTTTAGTCTATCTTGATGATATTATCATTAGTGACACTAGTGCTACCACTTCATCACACATCTAGGCAACCGATTCTCTCTTAAAGATCTTGGTCCTATGCATTATTTCCTTGGGGTTGAGGTCACTCCTCACTCTCAAGGTGTCCTCTCTCAGTGCCTCTAAATCATTGATCTTCTTGCTTGTACCAGAATGACTGATTCCAAGCCCGTTGCCACACCACTTACTACGTCCCCTATACTTTAACTTCACTATGACAATGCACTCATTTGATGTAGTCTCCAATACTTGTCTGTCATACTCCCTGGCACCTTCCCACTTCTAATCACCGGACTATTGTTAAACGAATTATGGTATCATGCTTTATTGGCATCCCATCTGCCTCTATATGCCTTATGTGATGCTGACTGGGTTGGGGGACAAGAATGACCTTACTTTCATAGGGGCATACTTTGTTTACCTTGGTCGTAATCCTATCTCTTGGAGCTCCAAAAAACATCGTATATTGCTTGATCATCTACAAAAGTGGAATATCGGATAATTGCTATCACTGCTCCTAAAATTCATTAGATTTGTTTTTTTATTGACCTTGGTGTTTGTCTTCCCCATCGTCCAGTCATCTACTATGATAATGTTGGTGCTACTAATCTCTGCTCGAATCCCCACTACAAAAAAAGACTTATTTAATGATGAAAATTTTAGTAATAATGGTAATGTCGCCACTAAAAGGACATATATATAGTGACGATATTTTTTGATGTCACTATTGATTGGAAGTGTTGAGCATTAGTGCCAACCTTTTTGTTGTCATTAAATTTTGTCACTAAACATTTGGCGCCTTTTTTTGGTGTTGGCGGGAAATAAAAGTTATCACCATTACTATTTAAAATAGTGACAACATTTAAAAATATCAATAAATTAAAGAATAATTTGTGGCGATATTTTTCGATGTTATTAATGCTTAGAAGTGTTGAGCATTAGTGACAACTTTTTTTGTTTTGTCACTAAATATATGACGCCATTTTTTGGTGTTAGCAGGAGTAAAAGTTGTCACTATTGCTATTTAAAATAGTGACAACATTTAAATTCATTACTAAATTGAAGAAGAATTCTTTTGTGACAAGAAAAAATTATCACAAAAGACTTGATAAAATTAGTGGTAGTAACATGTCATCACTATTTGTAGAATATCATTTCATTTATTAAAATTTATACTAATAGCTCAATATTCATGTAGGCAAAATTTAACAAATTACTTTAATCAAGCAAAATATTCTATTGGACTCCAAAATCAAAATTATAGTTAAATTAACAATATTAAAATAAAAGTATCATATTTTTTTAGTTATATATTTTTAATTGATTTTTCTAAATTGTTCACATGATCATTGCATATAAATCCCAAAATTCACTACAAATAAGTGTACCTTTAATTGGATTGGATCATGAGTGAGGATACGAATCCATTTTTTTTTTCCTTTTCTTTTTACTTTTATGAGATAATGATTGAATACATATAAATTATTACATTCATTTCTCAAATTATTAACTAAAAGATAATACATCATTCACAAATCAAGATATCAATATTAATAGAAGATACTATTATATAATTAAGGTAACAACAACATTAGCAGGATTCAAATCCAAGATCACTTAATCGTAGAAATTGTCACTTGGGCAAGATCTCATTAGTGAATTCGAATCTATTTATATTTAAATATTATAAATTAATATATTAAGTTCAAATATTTAATTGAACAAGAAATTAGATGCTTATAATATCAGTTTAGTCAAATTTAAATTAAGACATGTCTTATTTACAACTCAACATTTAGAAATGAAAATAATTTAGACAAAAAAAAAAAAGCTAATGAGAAATATCATTCTCATCGTTCACTACTAAAAAGAATAAATTTCATAATATATACCTTTTGGAAAATCCCCAAATTATTTCTCATTCATAAGAATCAAGTTTTATTTATTTTTTAAATTAATATAATATTGAAAACCAAATATGTAATTTTATTTTACATGTTCAAAATAAAGCACATTAAAAACAATTGATAAAAAGACTTTCATTCCCTCTGCTAGAAGATTGTTATACAACAATAAGAACAAATGCTTAAATGAAGTCTGTGAGAAATGAAAATACAGTGACAAAGTGAGAATCTGATAAATTTATGAGATTATTGAGAAATTTTGTGAATTATATCCAAGTTATTAAAATTTCACCAAACTATCATTTATCATAACACTAATTCATGTGAGACAAATAACGATCCAATGCACATGAATTGGGAAATTGATGGCCTAAAAAGATCATTCCAAGATCCAAAATGCTTAATTTGACCAAAAATTCAAACAATATCCATCTTTTTTTTTACAAAAAGTACAATTTTTTGAATAAAAATGGCCTTATGAGCAGAACTCACATATCTTTTACTCATAATTATATTGATTAGACGCACCTAATATTCAATTGACTACAAATCATAAAGATTGAAGCTCCAACATAATAAAATTTAAATTTTAGTCATGAACAACCGCAACACTTTGGTGAAATGAATGATTATTGTGTTTCTTATATCTTTTATTTAAGATACAATTTAAAAAATAAAGAGAGATACATTATCTATAAGTACCAAATTTACAAAACCTGACTCTGAATCTTATTAAAAATAAATAGTGCCATGGATAATCATACCATTATATATATGTAATAAGTACTAATTATATTTATACATTTAAAAAGAAATTGCAATATACATAATTCATTAAATGTTATAATCTATAATTATTAACCTATATTTCAGTAATTATAAATTCTAATTGAAATTTTATACCTACTCAAAAAAAAACTTAAAATAAGTATTAAGTATCAACTATTTCAATTAGCTTATTAAGTATTTTAAAACCAATATTCTATTAATTACAAAATGAAAGAATGATAACCAAAAATAAAAATAAAAAGAGTTACACTATGAACACCAAATAAATAAGAAAACAAAATAATTGGGAGGGAAATTTGCCGCCAACAGATTTGGGGGAAATCTGAAAATTTTAGGATTCACACGTTTCTTCTTCCCGCCATCCCCATTCTTCTCTCCCTTTCGAAAAATTCTACCCTACCTCTTTCTTATTTTTTTCTTCTTTTGTAGCCTAGTAACTCAAGAGTCCATTGCTCTATCTGTCTCCATGTCAATGCACAGTTGGAGTCATTCCTCAAGTAAAGAACCATTTTCACTTTTTTTATGAATTAAATTTTATCACTTAAATTCTATGCACCTGACGAAGTAAAATTTATCAGTTAAAATAGGCAGAAACTTTAGTTTGATGATGAAATATCATTTGATATCTAATCATATTATTTTATAACTTGAATGTATAATATTCAGATGGATCTGAAAATTAGCCAATTTTTTACTGTTTTCTCATCCCTTGTAAGAACATATAATTCACCCTGTTTGTGTTGTAGACCAGAAATAAAAGAAGGTGATCTTTAATGAAAGCAACCTGGAAACAAGAAAGGAGATTCAGCAATAAGGGAGGAAGAAGAAATCATAAGACAACAAAGAAGAAATGTGAATTGGCAATAAACACAATTGGAGGACAACAACAACTTATCAAGCAAAGAAGAAAGTAGGAAGAGAGAATAACACTTTTATAAGTGAAATAGCAACTCTGATAAAGTGTAAATGCAATTGCAAAATAACAAAAAGTGAGTATAATTGTTCAGCAATTCTATTGGTAGAAAAACAATTAATCATTGGAGTTAGGATTAGTTAGAAGATAGTTAAATACTGAGATGAAATAACTGATTAACCAGCTCAACTAACCGACTAACTCCAGTATAAAAGGAGCCCATCTTCCAGAAATGAAGGCATCGCATTCTTTAGCCAAAAAACAGTATTTTCTTGAGTTGTGATTCTTGAATTGTAATTGATAGGCAATCTCTCAGGTTTGCGTTCTTTTCCATCTTGAAACCCAACTTGTCTTCAGCCTTTCTCCCATTGTTTTGATAGATATCAACTTGGTATCAGAGCCATCGGTCCCGATGGCTTAGGTTCCAAGAAATGGCAGAAGGTGCATGGGTTATGGAGTTGAAAAATGATATGGAGGTTCTTCAAGAGTATATGAGGTTGAGTACAGAGAGATCAGATAAAACATAGAGGAATTAAGGGCCATATCTGAGAGGGATATAGAGGAGTTATGGGCAATGATAGCTGCTATGGTAGCTAATTATCATCATAATCAAGCAACTGTGGGTCAAGGCAATTTTGGGGAAGTTAGAGGAGAGTCTCATGTGTTTTGTGGATGAAATGGCTGGAATCAGAAATACCATATTCCCACAAAGTGTTCTAGAGTCCAGTTTCCACTATTCAATAGTGAAGATCTTAGGGGATGGGTCTATAAATGCGAACAAGTTTTTGATGTAGATGAAACCCTTTCTAGGGCAAAAGTGAAATTAGCTGTAGTGCATATGGAGGGGAAGGCCTTGCAATGGCATCAAGCTTTCATGAAAGGAAGGCTGACCAGAGAGCTTTAAATGACAGGTTTGGTACTTTGTTGTATGAAGACCCTATATCTAAGTTAATAAACCTTAAACAAACTTAGTTCTATTTAGGAGTATTTATATAAATTTGATGAGTTAATGAACTGTGTAGAACTGTCAGAAGCTAATACAGTTATTTGCTTGTTAGGGGGACTAAAAAGTGGAATTGTCATTTATGTTAGAATGTTTAAACTCAAAACCTTGTAGGAAGCCATAAGTTTAGCCAAACTCCAAGAACAAGCTAACCAGGTTAACAGGAAGCCCATTTGCCAATAAGTTCCAAGATAAATCATGCCCCACACAGACCTCTTGTATTTTTTCAAAACATTAAGCCTAACACTCATCCATCTTTCAACTATTCATCTACCACTAATACTCATCCATCTAACTCCAATTCTTTTAATAATAAAACCATTCAACTAAATAATAAAGGTAACAGTGCTCCCATCATTCCTTCTAGGAGACTGAGTCCTCAAGAGAGAGGGAATATATTCTTGTCAATTCACATGTATCCATGCATACAATGACAGGAGTACATGATTTTAGGACCATGAGAATCACAGGTTCTTCCAACGGAAAAAACGTACACATTCTCATAGATACTGGGAGTACCCATAACTTTCTGGACTTTCAAACAGCAAAAAGGTTAGGATGCAAATTAGAGAAAACTAAACCTTTTCATGTGGCCGTAGCAAATGGCAATAAGATATTCAACAACTATGTGTGTAAAGAATTCAATTGGAGAATGCGGGGAGTAAATTTTCAACTGAAATGATGATTTTCCTTTGGAATGGTGTGATATGGTTTTAGGAGTGCAATGGTTAGTGACTCTAGATGACATTAACTGGAACTTTAGTCAGTTCTGAAGGGAATTTAATATGAAAGACAAAAAAATGGCTTTAAGAGGAATGCACACAAACACTGTGAAGTTGATTAGGAATAAAAAAATCAACAAAATTCTCTAGAAGCCAGGTCAAATTTCCATGTTATATACTGGAATGTTACATAAAAGTGGAGAATCTATAGGGAGTCTGTTTCAATAGAAGTCAAGAGTAATCCAAAGTTAAAAGCGGAAGGGCCACTGGAGCATAAGAAAGACAGTGAACAATGAGAGTCAAAGGAGCTTGATGCATTGTTGTAGGAATTCAGTGCATTATTTGAGGAACCTAAGATATTACATCCTTACAGACTTCATGATCATAAAATTCAATTGCAGTAAGGAATTGATGCTATTACTGTGAGGTCATATAGGTACTCTGCAGCCCAAAAGAATGAGATAGAAAACTAGTGGAAAAAAAATGCTCATTCAGGGGTCATTAGGGATAGTACTAGCCCTTTCTCATCATTAATAGTCTTTGTGAAAAAAAAGGATGGTATATGGCTGATGTACATTGATTATAGAGAGTTGAATAAAAACACTGTCAAGGATACCAATTCCTATTATTGAAGAACTTCTAGATGAATTACATGGGGCTAAGATTTTTTCTAAGTTAGATCTAAGGTCAGGCTACCATCAGAAAAGAAAGAAAGAGAAAGACATCATTAAGACAGCCTTTAGAACCCATCATGGCCATTTTGAATTCTTAGTCATGCCCTTTGGCTTGTGTAATGCACCATCTATATTCCAAAGTTTAATGAAAAAAATCTTTCTTTTCTATTTGAGAAAATTTATCTTGGTATTTTTTGATGACATACTCATTTACAACAATGATATGCAAGTTCACTTAGTCCATGTCAAGAAGGAAATTTGAGGTCCTTAAAAGCAACCAATTGTTCATAAAAAAAAGTAACTATTAGTTTGGCAGCAACAAAATAGAATACCTAGGACACATCATTACCTAAGAGGGAGTGGCAGCAGACCCTAACAAGGTACGGCTATGCAAGAATGGCCAAAACCTAAAAATTTGAAAGAACTGAGAATGTTCCTAGTCTTAACTAGATATTACAAGAGGTTCATAAAAAACTATGGCAAGATAACTCCACCCCTAACTAAATTACTGAAGAAAAATAACTTTCAATGGGGACTTAAAGCTGATATAGCCTTCAAAAAACTAAACGAAGTTGTTAGTACTGCTCCTATACTTACTCTCCCAGACTTCACACAATAATTCACAGTGGAAACTAATGCATCTAGTGAAGGTATAGGTGTTGTATAATTGTAAAAGGGAAGGCCTATAACATACATACTCCAAGGTTGAGCCATAGCCTTGACCTAGATTAACAACTTCCCAAGTCGAGCTATAGGTTGTCCCTCTCACCATCATATTCCTAGGTCTAACCATAACCTAAACATGAACTAGATGGCTAGTTGAGCCCGTGCCTCAATCTAGACTAAACACTTCCCAAGTCGAGCCATGGGCTTAACCTGTTAGGGTGGCTTCATTCTCTCTCGAGGTGATACTGCCATGAGCAAATCTAAGGAATAAGGTCGAGCTAGTGGCTTGACCTGAGCTGTGAGATGTAGAACAAGCTCAACCTAGACAGCCTAGACTTATAGCAGCGACTGTGCCTCGATTGACACCATGCGATGGCGCACAACTGCAATCAACATTACCATATTTACCATGACTACTTCCACTCTCTCCAAACCCTAATGTTTGGAAATAGATAAAATTGCAAATAAGCCCCCAAATTATTGAAAAACTAAAAAAGTGACATGTTTTTACCGGCTCTATGTAGGAGTTTTAAATTGAAATTAAGGAATTTGGCTAAAATTATGATGGGCTACATATAGGAGTTTTTCTCAAAAAGCCGTTTCCCAAAAAAATGGTATTTTTGTTAAAAACAAACGCTATTGACTTTGTGGTCAAACTAGTAATTTTGGGCCTTAAGATGGTCTCTTTGGGTCATGAATTCCCATTTCTTATGCATTAACATCACTAATTTATATAACTACAATCACATGTCATAGATTGAGAGTCGATCTCTCTGAAGGCTCAAATAATAGAGCATTTTTCTCCCAACTAACTTATTCTTCACGTAACTTACTCGAAAGTGAGGGACTATATGGTGGACCTAATAATTATTTGAATTTAGTAGTCCAAAAGGTACAATCCAAGTCTAATAATATAAGAGG
The DNA here is from genome assembly GCA_019321725.1 of Paulownia fortunei. Classification (NCBI taxonomy): domain Eukaryota; kingdom Viridiplantae; phylum Streptophyta; class Magnoliopsida; order Lamiales; family Paulowniaceae; genus Paulownia; species Paulownia fortunei. Next base: position 6,870 of record JAGSPU010000314.1, on the reverse strand, counting down.
TCATATTAGTATATGCATCCTATCACACGGGAATATAACCTCTATTTAAGCACCTATAAATACTCTCTATCCATTTATTTTTAGGTACGTTCACTTCATTATAAAATTTACTACCTACAGCTATTTTTCTCGATATTTTCTTATTCAAGGTCTAACTTGGTCGTTAAAATTTTTTCATTGGAACTCCATGCACCTATAATGATTTATTGTGTACAGAGAGAGACCCATCAAATAATCAATACCAAGAGAGGACATCTCAATGAATTGAAACTTCTCATATCAAAATGTTACGATTGTTACCTAATTTTGACAAACCTTTTCAGTTTTTTTAAGATTTATTGTACATTTTTCAATTTGATAGATTATCAAAACATGAATTATATGACTCTCTTTCTCAAAATGATGTCGTTTTCTATGGTACTAAAGTGATTATGTTCATACCAAGTCCAAATCAAAACCAAAAATCATTTTGTAGTTTACTATGAAATGGCATCATGACATTTGCTTTTATTTTCTCCTCAAGAACTAAATATTGCTATGAATTGGTTAGCAAAGAACAGAAAATGGTTAAAAGGATGTTCATTTGGAAGAAATTAGGAAATACTTATGTCAATGCTCACTTTGTCAATGTTCATACTTATGTCACAAAAGTTTTCCCACCAATTCTTCTTTTTTCTTTTCCTCTCACTTTCTAAAAGTGCAATTGGATTTGGACTAGCTCAAAGTGAACTAGGTGAAGTGATTGATAGGGGACTGTACAATTGTAATGTTAGTGAAAATAAGGTGTTATAAATTATTTTTTCATGTAAAAGATTTGACGTAGATGGGTGTGTGTGGTTTTGATCCGTATGGAATTTTTACCAATTTGATAAGAGTGAAGAGCACAACATGCTAGTTAAAGATTGTGCTTACAAATCTCATGAAGCTCAACGACGCTTAATTTAAACTGACAAAGAGAAATTCCTAAAATTCTAGAATTATTAAGAAGTTTTTTATTCTAGTTATGTTAAAAGTAGGGCAGTTGTTTGATTTCATGTTTGTTTCTTCCTAATTGAAGTGTGATTTGATTTTTTTCATTATTCTTAATTATATATTGATTTAATAGATTGTAATGTGAAGAAAAAAAAAATATGAGGACAAGGTTTATTGACACATATTAGCTAACTTAATATTTTTAGATTATTAAATAAATCAGTAAGATATAGACATATTTTTAGAAAATAACAATCACATCAGCCTTTTACCACGGCTGATCAATATTTCACATCAATTAATATATTACCTTTTTCAATTTTGCCTAACCTTTATAAAGTACAACACTCTAAAAATAATTATATATAGTATTGTGCACTTGCCGAATACATATAAGACACCAAGGCCCGTTTACTTTGGTCCATAAGGCCTGATTTACTATTTTATCGGACCTAATCCAATGAATACTTTTGTGAATTGTGGACCATGTGATAACCTTTGCCCCGATACAAATTCAAATTTTTAGACTGATTAGAATCCCACCAAGGAGGTGTGATTCTTTAATCCAACAGGCCCACCATGTTATATTACATGTAAATTATCTTTTTTATCCCTCAAAATTAAAGTGATATTACAAATTATGCCCTTCCACCCAAATGGCCTTAGAATCCATTCCAGGTTCCAATTGAAGAAATACCCAAAATGCTCATCCAGGTTTCAACGACTCTCCATTCAATGCATGGCCCATAGTAGAAGAGTTGATTGAAGAAATATCTAGAAAACTTTTCTGTATCCAGTAACAATCAAATAAAGGTGAAGTCTCTGTTTCACCAGTTGCTTTAATAATTCAAAAAAATTTGTGTGAATTGTCCTATGAGAATCTCCTTAAGAAGCATACCATCTTTACTTTCTTTCTGGATAAAGCAAATTTTGGATGTCGCCAATAGGAATTTGATCATGAAGGGAGGGTGGGATGAAAAACAAGGTTAAATTACAATACTAAGGTGGTTTTGATTGGGGGAAGAATGCTAAAGAAGGGGAATTAATTAACTAGATCCCCAATTCTCAAACACATGGGATCCTCTAAACTATCAACTGCAAAGAAAAAATAATTCATTAAAACTAAAACTCAATTTAGAAATGAAAGAATGAATATTCATTGCAAAAGAAACCTCACTTTTAGAGAGAGAAGCAAGAGTTGTACATGGGAAGGAGACTGGTTCTGGTGAAAATGAATTTGGCCATTTTATCATTAAGGATATTTTGGTCATTTTATTATCTCAGCCTCATCAATCCTTAAAAGAATGCCCTTGTATACATTTTGTATTAATATATTATTCTTATAATTTAATAAAATATATATAATATTTATTAATAAATTAATTTATATTCAATAAATTATCATATCTTTTATTAATTGTTTTATTCAAAAAATAAACCCCCAACATGACTTCAATTAATGTACAAGACCTCATTTAGAATGTCCACAAATTAAGTTAAATAGAAAAATTAGAGCAAAATTCAGTTTTTGATCTCATAGCATTGAGTCAATTTAAATTTGATCCCAACTTAGTAACTTTCAATCCCATAAAAAAATTTGGTCATCAAATTTAATCCCCCGTCAAGAAATTAATGGAGAATCGTTAAGTATTTGGATTTAGTCACATTATAATTTCTTTTTTAAATTTCTTGAAAACTTTTCAACCGATGATCTCATTATTTATGATCCGAGGATCTTCATTTTTTTTATTTTAAAAAACTAAAAAAACTAAAAAAAAAAACCACCCCCACCCCTATCCTCAACCTTGCCCTCTAGAATTACCACTCAGACCTGAAAGTGAGGTGGTACGAGGGTGTGCAAGTGGTGGCGGGGGTTAGGCTGGAAAGTGGATGTAAGGGGAAAAGGGGTAGGGAAAGGGAGTTGGGGATACGGTACGCCGGCAATGGTGGGGTTGGGCTGGGGGTGTGGTTGGATTAGGGTAGAAAATTGGGAAGAGAAGGTGCTGGTGGGCGGACTCGAGGAAAAGGTGTTAACCGGTTGTGGGAATGGGTTTTGGGGTCAGGGTGGGGGTGGGGGTGGGGGTGGGGTAGGTTGATGAAGAGGATAAAGAAGGAAAAAGTTAAAATTTAGAAATTATTTTATATTTTTAGAAATTTAAAAGTTATTTCAATATATTAAATGAACTGTAATGCACCAGTTGGAGAAAGTGCACCCCATAATTCGAGTTGTGCAGGTCTGTCCCGGCCTAGGTCGCACCAGCTTCTTACTTATGATCTGAACTACGTGGATCAGTCCAAACCTATACCACATCAGCTAGTCCCCCTACTCTGTCTGTCCTGCAACCTTTGCAGGATAGACAGAGTACGAAAATATCTTGAACTAGGGCTGACGTGACCCTTTTTTCAAATTCCACCCTTGGGTTTTCGAGCCCATTACTGAAACTTAAATGCCTATCTTTTCAACTGACTATCCTCATCCAGCCCTACACGTGTTCCTATCTTATCATCCAAGGCTAAGGCTCTTTCTGCCTGTTCAAGTGTTGCCTCCCTATAAAAAGGCTTTCCTCCTTCATTTTCTCATCCTCTTTTTCTTTCCACAACTTTGCTCTCCGGCGATCATCCTCTGTTATTCTTTCGGCAACTTCCTTCTTCTCTCTCTTTAACAAGTCAAGTAAGTCTTCTGACTTTTTCCACTCATTTATTTCTCTATATCTTCTTCTGCATATTTGGTTCATCATTTTTTTATGTCTACTTCTATTACATCTCCAGAACCTCTGTCGTTTATTACCCCTTTTTTTTTCTCCCGGAGTTTCCATTTGTGAACTAGCACTTGAACTATCTGCCCAACTGAATTTGGGATGGCTGATCCAGTGAATCACCCGCCTTATATGACTCATGCCACCACCCTATCTGAGATAAGCTTAGCAAACCTTAGAGAAAATTCAGGAATACTTGAGGAATTTAATGTGGTCCTGCCAGGTTCTCGCGACAGACCTCATGCCCCCCTCCCGATTATGTGACCTTCTTTGTAGATCAACTAGAGGCCGGCCTTAGGTTTTCCATTCCCGACCTATTTTGCCATATTTCTAAGAGCTTTGGTATTCCCCTGATGCAGCTCGTTCCTAACTCTTTTCGACTCATGGCTAGTTTCTGGATGGTAGTTAGCTACTTTGGATACGAGCCAAACCATAAGCTATGGCGAGCTTTCTTTCATACCAAAACCGCCTCCCCAAGCTTATTTTATTTTACTTTCCGGGGAGCAGCTAAATTTCTGCAAGGGAAAGCCAGTTCCCTTAAGGGTTGGAAGAAAAAGTATTTTTACATTTCATCCCCTGATTCTTGGAATTTTTCTACCAATTGGATCACCAACTTACCTCACCAAGGTCGCACGCCCGCTCTAGACTCGGTCGCCCAGGCATTAGCTCATCGATTAAACCACAATCCCTACCACGTAGGGTTATTAGCTGATTTCTAGCATTTACTTCACCATTTTCAAGTGAGCCCCAAAGCTATTCCACTCCCTCAACCTATAGGTACCATCTTGTTTAACTATTTGCTTGTGACTTCATATTTGCTAGAATGCTAACAGTATATCTTTTGTTCAGAGCAACTGATGGAGTCCCGCATAATAGCAGCTTATCGAGCTCGAAAGCCGCAGGAGGGTCAGGCCAGCCTGAAGGTCAGTCTCGAGTCCCCCTGACTAGTGCACTTCTGGATCACTAACCTGTGTCGCAACCGAGCTCCATCCACAATTCCTCCACCATCCCTATCTGTCTCCCTACCTGTTGCAGTTGCTGCCCCCACTTCTTCCCGAAGTAGGGGAAAACGCCCAACTTCTGCAAGTGGCGGTAGCTCAGGTCCATCCCAGTATCCCCATCTCAATGCCCCTGCTTCCCTAAATGGTTCTTTTTTCACTAGCAGCTCGATATTGGACACTCGGGATGAAAAACTTTATGCTGAGTGGCTTCAGGGCATACCCAATTCCATGGACCAGCGCCTCTTAGGGTCCATAGATTATGATGCCCGGGTGGGCAACCTTGCCGATCATGCTTCTAAGGTAATGTTCCCTTCTTAATATCTATCATTTATTCTAACAATCAACAAATTGTCTAACCTCCTCTTTCTCTAGGCTATATTGTACTTGAACTTCTTGATGGCCGATCTGTGGTCCGGATTACCCTCTTCGAAGGAAGATGAGCTTAGACAATAGTTGAAAGACACGCATCAATGATTGCAACGCTTCCAAGCCTGCACCCATAAGTTGGAAGCAGATCTTGAGGTAACTCGGGGTAAACATGCTTCATGGAGGAGAAGATAACTGTGGTGGAACGAGATAAGACCACCATGGAGAATCAAATGTTAAAGGCCATTGAGGAGGCTTCTATCTCCCAAGCTGAAGGTCATGCTGCGGGAGTTCTGGCAGGTCGAGCGGAGTGGGCCCAAGAGAAAACCAAATTCCTGTAATCCCCAGATTTTCTTGATCACCTGACCTGTGGGGCCTTGAATTATTTAATCCATGGTTTCAAGCACTGCCTTAGCCAGGTCAAGGAGCTAGGGTATACTAGCTTAGATCCAAACTTGGATCGTGCTGTTGAAAGTGTTCCTCCACTTGACAATAGGTCTGCTCTTATTGTTGATGTAGCTGGTCTTCACAACCATCAGTTGCGCCCACAGTTTTGGGGAATCTTTCTACCCATTCGTCTCCTGCTTCTCCCACAGCTGTTGTCCCTCCAGATTTGACTTTCAAGCCTTCCGTCAATGTTGAGGATGACAGTTCTTTCCCTTTCGGGAATCTAGATGATGAGGGTGTTGTTATAGAACCCCCTCAATATTTCTTATTACAGAGTTGAATAGGCTGTGTATATTTTTACAATAATTCATAATAATATCATTTCATCTTTATTGTTGTTGTTTGGCTTTATTCTTCCAGCATCTACAATTTTCTTAATAATATTTTCCATAGCATTTATGAAATATGCACATCTCAAGTTTTGGAATCGAGCTATATGTCTTACTGAACATATTCATGATTTTTAATATATAAAAAGATAATCTAGCTCAGGCAGACAAGTTGAACTAGCCCTAGAATTTTTTCTTGAATCATTCCTTAAGGAGGTCAGTCTCTACGAACCCTCCAAGGAACCCAAGTAGGTCCAATTCAACTAGCCTTGCCTTAGAATTTTTTTCTTGAATTATTCCCTAAGGAGGTCGGTCTATACGAACCCTCCAAGGAACCCAGGTAAGTCCAATTCAACTGGCCTTGCCTTAGGATTTTTTTCTTGAATTATTCCCTAAGGAGGTCTGTCTCTACGAACCCTTCAAGAAACCCAGGTAGGTCCAATTCAACTGGCCTTGCCTTAGGATTTTTTTCTTGAATCATTCCCTAAGGAGGTCGGTCTCTACGAACCCTCCAAGGAACCCAGGTAGGTTCAGTTCAACTGGCTTTGCCTTAGAATTTTTTTCTTGAATCATTTCCCAAGGAGGTTGGTCCCTACGAACCCTCCAAGGAACCCAGGTAGGTTCAGTTCAACTGGCCTTGCCTTAGAATTTTTTTTTTGAATCATTCCCCAAGGAGGTCGGTCCCTGCGAACCCTCCAAGGAACCCAGGTACGTCCAGTTCAACTGGCCTTACCTTAGGATTTTTTCTTTACAAATCCATTCACAATATGTCGGATAAATTCATTTCATTTCTTTGTAAGAAAAAACTCAAGATTACATATAGAACTTCTTCAAATGGCAAATATTCCATGGTCTCGGTACTTTTTTCCCTTTCTCATCTTCTAGCTCATAAGCACATCCAGCTATCACCCGAGTTACCTTGTAAGGCCCTTCTTAATTTGCTTCTAATTTGTCAGTTTGTTTTAAAGCATCTGTTGTTGAGAGAGTTTGTAGCACCAA